>JNBS01002504.1:0-22233 GCA_002081575.1 Thraustotheca clavata
GAAAGAATGTACATACAGCGAGTGTTGGGGTAAAAGTGAAATTGGTGCAGCTATTAACAACTTTATTGTTTGTTTTGAAATGTTGGTGTTTGCAATTGTGCATCACTACGCATTCCAAATTGATGATTTCCTTCGTATGGAACGTGAAAAGAACAATGAAATTACCAATAATGTCAAGGATGGACTTCTCTCAAACCTTTTGGATGCTATTGCCATCACAGATGTGGCCCAGGATATCAAGTATTCGCAAGCCCAGCTTTTGACTGAAAAGCAGCGTCTTGCACAACAATTTGATGAAGTTGCAGCTATCAAGAAAGCTGAACGTAAAGCTCGCAGCATTACCTCCAAGATTGAGACGTCTACTATTCGAGCTACAGCATCGTCAACTGCGTCACGTAGCAGTGGTGTCATGCAGCCTTTGTTGCCTGCTTCTATTCCTGTGACTGTCCAAGCCGTGCCAACAAGACGTACAATGTTACCACCAGTGCCGATCAGTGAAGCTCGCAACAAGCTTGCTAGTAGGTTTGAACCATTGCTTCGACAGAACTCGGACTAATTCTTGTCAATGTACATACATGAAGAGGAAGCTACTAAATTATAACTATTAGCTCGATGGCGATGGGGGATGGTGGTGGTTTTTGTGCGAAGGTTTGCGGTGGGGGGCATTGGCCTTGGGCACAGGAGCTTGGGGAATCAAATCTCCTCTTCGGAAGCGCATATTGACAGGACGAGACACAACAGTGAGAGCTTGGATGCATTGATCAAATGGAAGACCACGTAGATCCATTGATCCAAGTTGAATGAGAATATCTCCAAGCTGCACTTGTTTCAAATGTGAAGGACATACAGGTTCATCCATGTTTTGGTACTCCATGCGGGATACAAAAGGTGAATTTGTCATCGGATGCGCAGAGAAAAGAAGCCCAAGTCGGCATTTATCAGGCCATTCCAGCTCATACTCTTGGCGGTGGTTGAGTGCCGTGGCTGGGGGAGAGCTGGCTGGGGCACGAGAGCTTTGGGGGAACACTGGACGAGCTGGACGTAGAAAATGGAGAACAACGGGCTTGGGCATTGTGGCTAGTTGAGCCAATGTGTCATTAAGCTTTTGCTGGGGAGTGAATGGAATGCCATTTGCACCTAAGCGGGTCATTAGAACCACGATGAAAACATAGGAAAGGTACCGAGTAAAATGTCCCCAAGTGCCATTCGCTTGGTATTTTCATTGTTTCCTGTGACGCGAGATACCACAGCACGACGGGTTTCGGGATGGGGTTTAAGTGTCACCCCCAATTCTTGTCCCGCAGCCCAAGTAATTTCATACTCGAATGGCACACCCTTAGTGGGAGAGTGTTCAGATGAATGGGACCGTGTTGATTCATGAGAATGGGATCGTGTCATCTTGCTTGGAGATGGTTCAGATTGAGGTGAAGACTCAGGTTGTTCCTTGACTGCTTCTCGTGATCCTTGACGAGTTGGGGGAGCTGGGGCTGCTGGAGGGTGATAAAGAGTTTGCTTGACTTCTTCCATTTCCGATTTTCTGATAGCTGCCAAGTTCATTTTCTTTAGTTCGAGAGCTGCAGCTGCTGTTGCTGCGGCTGCTGCTGCAATGGCAGCATGGGCTTTATCCAGAGACATGGCTGTGGAGGATGATATTGGACCATTGAGCACCGAAGAAGATGACAATGTAGGTGGTGGAGAAGAAATTGGCATCGATAAAGGACTGCTCTTCTCTGGTGTTGTAGGACCACGATGTGATTGATCTTGTTGCTGCTGTTGTGATGGACGGGAATAGTTTTCCGTGTGTCGTTGTTGCTGTTTTTCTGGAGTTGTAGCTGATTTGTGTCGTGGCGAATGAAGACTTGATCGTTTAGTTCGTTCAGCCTTAACAGGGCTACTTACAGTAGCTGAACGAGCTGATCGTGGGTGCTTTTCAGTGTTGTTTAATGGTGCCAAAGGAGCAGCTGCTGGTTGCTGCTGTTTGCCAAAAAAGCCCCGTTGATGCTTTTCATGCCGTTTAGGTTGATCTTCCGCCTTGTGCTGTTTGCCCATCTTGACTGCATCCTTGAGAGCTGAAGATAACTTGGCTGTGAATGGTATGCCATCTTGTTTCTCCTTTTCTTTCTTGTTTGTTGCAATTGTAGCTGCTGGTTTCTTTGCAGGAATTTCTTTATGGTTGTGTTCGATAGCAGCTTTTTCCTTTCGGAATCGAATTTGTAGTGGTCGTTTGGCTTGTCGAAGAGCTTTAAGTACATCATAAAATTCCAGACCTTCGACACATTCGTCATTAACCCAAATAATTTGGTCACCGACGTTCATAGTACCACTGGTAGGACTTGATGGAGATTTTTGCTTTGCTTTTGCAGTCTTTGCCACACCAACGTCAGCTACAATTGTGCCATAAGGAGCACATTTCAAAGTAAATCCCAAAGGTTGTTTCTTTTCCCAGCCTTGTTCATATTCATCGGGGCCAATTTCAGGTCGTAAAGACACCTGTCGTAGATCTGGTGCAAAGTAAAGTGTAGCTGGTTTAACTACTTCATGGAGTTGTTTAATAGCAGCATTAAATGAGCCCGTTGAGGTATCATAATTGCCAATTGAAATGAGATAATGACCAGGTATAATATCTTTAACTTGAGCAGATCGATTTTTTCCAGTTATCCTCGTCACTTGTGGGTAAGGAACATCTTTATTTGCAACTAGTGACACACCAAGAGGACCTTCTTCCCAGTACACAGGGTATTTATTGTCCATATCAATTGCTGGAGCTTGACTTTCCTTAGCTTTTTCTTCAGCTTGTAATTCTTCAAGCCGAGAAGCAATACGCTGGGCAATAGAACTCTTCCACTGGTAGCTCTTTCCCTTTGAATTCATATCTTTTTCCATCGGTGGTGCAGCCGAATTAGACGCACGTCGAAATGTAAGCGATGCTGGCTTTTGTGCGACTTTAAGTAAATTAATTACATCCCGAAAGTTCATTCGGTGGGTTTCTTGATCGCCAATTTTAACAAGATAATCTCCAATTTCTACGAGATGTATTCCTAGCATCGAGCTTTTGCCAGTGAGTTTAGTGACTGCTGGCAAAAACAATGGAGTCATCTTGAGTCGTAGACCCAAAAGTCCTTCTTCCCAAATAAGTTTGTACATAGCACCCGTTGCTTGTTGGAGTGTCGCTGTATGATCAATCGAAACTCGTCGTAATGCCAACGGATCTGCTTCAGACGATGGCACTGCTTCATCATACTCATCGTCAGGATTTTCAAAGTAATTTTCAACTTCGACAGCATTTGATGGTTCATTATATGAGAGTCCACCAAATTCAAAGTTCAGATCACTCATGACTGAATCAAGTGTGACCGAGTCAAATGAATCTCTCGATTCATCATATAAATCATCTCCACGATCATCGCTATCGTCGAGATCATTGCCCATAATGTCACTATCGCTGTCATTGAAAATATCGTCACTAAGTCCTGAAATTCGTTCTGACATTGGTGAGGACGAATCCAAGTCATCCAAGTCATCCAAATCATCTTCAGGAATGTGAATTGTATTGCGTTCGATCTCTTGCTCGTCGTATTCCAAGTCATCGCTCAATCTTTCGACGTCATCTTCTGCAGGTGCCGGAACATCAAATTCCAAGGAAAAATTCTCCAAATCTGGCCCATTTGAGCCTAGAAGATCATCCATATCGTACACTTGGACATTCGTTCCCAAGGACGGATCGCCGAGGGGGTAAAGTTCCGCCATCCTCGTCAACTTTGTGCCTTGCTGGCTGATTCGGATGTCTTTTTAGTTAATGTGCGTAACGAATTCCGCCTTCTGATTGGTTAAAATTCAAGAGTATTCCAGCTCAACAAAAAAACACTTCTCTTGCAAGTCTCTTTTAATTCATATTATCTCTTGGAGGTTTGACAAGCTAGTTTAAGTTAATCCCTTTGAAAGAAAGTGAGTAGAAAGTAAATTAAAAAGATGAATGAAAAGTAGATAAATGGAATGGAATATTGGGTTGTTGGAGTGTTGAGCAAAGTGTGACGGATGGGAAATTGTGTTACAATTTGTCGGTGCTTTAACTCGATTGTATTTGTTCAGGTGTCAAGATGCTACATCCTACGTTTGAAGCAAGAATGCAACTTTAAACCGTGCTATTTGAAGATAACAAGCTCTGGCTATTATCCCAAACGCCTAGTTTACAACGCAAACACTGATTAATATTCAGATCAAGATTCTTAATTTTTTTCATAAGCCTAGGCTACAGTTGAAAGAACCAAGTGATTGAATATTAGCGCAACATGACAACGTCAATCCATTTTTGAATCTTGGACAAGTTTATTGTTGCACATTTCTCGACTAGATAAGTCAATAGGAATAATAAACTACAGTATAGGGTGAGGCATGGGAACACTTATGAGAATGTATTATATCATTCCAATACCTTGTCATTGGATATTTTTCAAAATATGAACTTAAAGTGCCAGCAAGATGAAATCTCTTCAATATCGCAAAACGAGGCGCGTTGTCCATATATTGAAAATAGAGTTAGACAAATAGTAAATACCAGAAATGAAAAACACTGGTGTCGATACACTTAAGACGTTCACAAGATATTTACTGTATTCTTCCTGTTGGTCTTTAGTTTAGCGCCTTGGAGCTGAATTTTGATTTAAGTGTGTGGTGTAAAAGAATCAAGTGCTATAGTATTCAGTATATAGCTTATATTCGTTAATAAAAACTAGGCCAGCTTATACATGCAGATTTACCTGGTCAAGTGAATAGCCCTTGACCCAATGTTATTGCGACCGGCCTCACAATCTAACAGCTATTAAAAAGATATGATATTAGTCCCCAAGAGAACGCTGCATCTATCCTACAATCGAATTGGGATATTCTATAGATAAAGGATTACTAAATAAGTATACATCGTGCATAAAGAGCTATTATAGTGGCAATAGCCGATAAATTAAAAAAATAATTTGTTGATAGATGAATTGTTATTAAGTGCAATTTTGGATACTAATAAGCTAGTTTGGCACGCCTTCATGTCCATCATTAAGGAATTTGTCCATGTCATTCCAAAAATGAGTCTTTGTAAATGATTTCGACGACATGCATCCACCTAGTACTAAGTAAGCTCCAAAAATTAGAAACGCAATATACCATGAGGTTGACCTGGAAAACATTCACAAGTGCCCCCCAATTCCTTGGGTAGTTGATCTGGAGAAATATACTGCAGTAAGGTATCTCGATAATTTTTGCCTAAAATTGTAATTTTTTTCCGAGAATTCTCATTTAAAAACACTTCAATGAGTTTCCACGTGCCATAAAAGAAGAGTGGTGTGTTTACAATGAAAACACGGTTCAATGTTTCAGGATAATGATCTAATTTATATAAGTTATTCGGTAAATGGGAATCATATCATACCTTGGTTGATTACCGCAACCTCTTTAATAAATTGGTAAACAACTTTTTTGAATGTGTGAATTCCAATGCCAGATAAATTGTATATGACAGTGGACTTTGTCATTGCTTTTCCAAATTTATTTGCCTATTATAGTAATGAATTAAATCGATTTACAGAACAAGTTTGTACAGCGTTTGGATACGTTTGATGCATTTGATATTCACATTTTTGAATATGTGCTGTTAAAACATCTTCAAGCTTACAGACTTTAGCCATCGAGTCAGTGTCAAGGAAACCAAGATGCTCAAAAAACAATACATTGCCTTCTTTATCTACTCCATGACAACCTTGTGGCTATAATATCATGAATGATTAATGTTCAATGTCAGTATCTCATACCATATATTTTCGGACAGCCTCCATTTTTTCCATTGGTATCATTAATTGCTTTGTATAAAGTCCAACATTGTTTTCTTCCCGCCATTTCATACTACTTCTCAGTAGTTTTAATGCTTCTTTTTCTTCATAATTTCTTGCTGTCAAATATCGAGTTAATGTATCATCAAGATTGCCAGTCGGTACAATTCCAGTAGCTTCCATTCTCTCCAACGTAAACTCTTCAAGCACTTTCATCTTAAACACATCAAATGTATTCAATGTTTCAACGGAGGATGTCATTACTTGCACTGTTAGTCAAATGTAAAATGTTAATGCTTACCATTAACCAAGTTCGTTTCAACGCTGATCAAAATGGACAGCACACGTTTGGCAGTGATTTGCGCTCCATCTTCAACAGTACTATAATCAAAACAGGGTATGCAAGCTTCGCGATGAAAAAGGTAGGATCACGTACAAAACACAGCAATTTCAATGAATATCATTAACTGTTTGCACCACACTTCAAAGTCGATGCAAAAGTAAACCTACTATTCACTTAACAATAATTACTCCTTAAAAAACGAGTTGATACTCTTGAGAAGTGACTCTGCTGTTGGTCTTGTCGATGGTTCATGCTGTAGACAATCAAGTTTTATCTTGTTTAGTTCAGTTGAAAGGCCTTCAATTTCACAAGTTCTCAAAAGATAGCCGACACTCCAAATGTCAACTTTTACAATATGAATAGTTATGACTTCAGGAGTATGTAAAGTTGTATTCAAATGAATGGCTTTTTTTGCAGGTGATATTGCTCCATCTTCAAAGCCGATAAGGAACCACTTTTCTTGTGTTGTTTGCTTTAGAATATTATCCCATCGAAAGTCGCGATGTATTATGTTGATCGCATGCATGGCTACAAGTGCCTCAAGAATATCTCGTAATGCTACTAGAAGCTCACGCACGTTCCTGGGTTTGCAGGCTACTCCAATGGGCTTTAATACAGCACAGTGATTCGCGATATCTGTGTCAAGTAGCTCGGCGACATTTGGCACTGAGTGTTTCATCATAAGTTGACGGAGCTTGTTTAGGTTGTTGAGGATGGCATGTTTGAAGGATATTGTTTTACTACAGCATTTTCAGCAATACAGTTTCTCACACCTTTATCGTCATGATAAATATTGTATTCCTTTCGGCCAAGAGGTTGGACTTGTTTAGCAAGAAGATGGAATAATGTTGTAAGGTTGAGAATGGCAAGAAACATACATAATTCACCCTTTAGTGTACCCAAGTCATACACATCAAGCATATTTTGATATTACTCGAACATCGCCTCTGCCACCAAGGCAAGGTTACTTGAAGCCTCAAAATTTAAAATCCAAAGATGAAAGGCACATCACCATATTTCCACTTAAGCTTGTCAAAAGGTAAAAGTGTGTGCTCGTCCTCTTCAGTTCTAAATACGCCCACATCCCCATTCAAACCACCAGTGTAGTAGAAACACATATCTGGTAGGTATTCTTCAGGTAAAGAGGACAACGTGGGAAATCGGTTAAAATATCCTGTTGCTACGCTTTCTATGACATTTGCAATGAGAAAATCCCACAAATGATGAAAAGTTGCCTGTATATCGGCCCTCACATCGGGTATGCTGGGTTTAATGACAGGGGACAAAGCAATCATTGTAGTTTTCCAATCGTACTTCTTTTGAAATTTCAACTCAAAGTTCTTGTTGGCGATGTCAGATTTCTTAAACGATTCATCTTCATTGACAAGCTCATAAAAGGTATCGTTAAGAGTAATCTTCACGGGAAGTTCTTTTCCCAAAAAATCGCGAAGTTGTTGTGACGGTGTAGGCATGTCTGCATGATGTTTCGAAATCAAGTCCAATGCATCAATTTCGCGATCTGTACTTATAAGCATTTGAATTCGAGCGCTCTTGCTACCCATCTTGAGATCCGTGATATCAGAAGAAGTGGTTGAAAGCCAAGTACCATTTTCTGCAGCCTGGAAAAGGTGTAAGGTGTCCAAGTGTTTCATAAACGAAATAGCAATCAAATTTTTTAAAGTCGCTATTAAACAATCCTTCTCTACAGCAATAGTCGTAGCGTGGCCATTTTCAACATTCACACAGGTCACGCTAGCCATCGATTTTTTTGGTGATAACAAAAAAATGCACAATTGTTCATTGTTTTGGAAGATTAAAATGGACATTTCTATTGCTATTAATTGCAACGTTCAAAAACATTGTTGCTATATCATTCACATTTTGAATATCTTACATTTCTTCACGGCTGCAGATAATGGGGCATGGCTTTCTCATCTTGAGATATCACGAATCTCAAGAAGGGTAGCAAGAGTGTTCGAATTCAAATGCTAACAACACCCATCTTGCATCACAAGCAAACTGTTGAGTCAAAATTGTGCAAAGAACAAGATTGAATAACTACAACTACTGTAGTTCACTGACCCCGACTTAGCCGATTGTAAGTATTTGAATTGGATCATTCTTGTTACCCTACTTGAGATCCGCGATATTGCAAGAAATGGTAGAAAGCCATGCACCATTTTCTGCGGTGGTGAAGAAGTGTTGGCATGTTTCGTGAATGAAATAGCGAACAATTTTTTTTCTTTATTGATTCCGTTTTTAGTATCTTGAAGATATTATATGAATAAAATCAATTAAACGCTAAGTAAGACGCGAATTCCTTTGTTGATCTTCATTTATCCATGAGTGTATTTCCAACTACAACAATATAATCAATAAAGCACTTTATACATTATAAATCCATTTCATCAATTGATGTGATTATTCTTTAAGGTTCTACTTTACTATTTTGGCCAGGTATATGACGCAACTTTAACACACTTTAAAGTCTATCAGCACAATGTGTTATCATTTCAGTACACATTTTATTACAATTTACAATCATAATGCTTCAGAAAATTTTATTATAGAATAGATCCATCCAAGTTTATTATGCTGGCTTTAAATAAAGGGTACAATGGGAGATTTTGACTTCATGGACTTGTCTTAGTGCCAACGATTATTCCAAGCATAATGATAACACATTTGATTTCTTGGTGTAAATTGTAATCCTTTTAACTAAAGCAATCTTAAAGTAATTAATGTGAATTATTACAGCGTTTGTCCATACTTTTAACATTTTTCACTTATCAAATTGATTGCATGAATTTCTATCATTCGGTGTTTGAATTTCTTTAAATGGCTTTCAACAACAGGGGGATCTATCACCGTGTCAAATCGTCTTCATTGAATATCTGACGATCAGATGCTGGTTGAAGGAATGGACAATGAAAGTTTAGTTGAGAATATTCATTGAGATGGTCAACGAAGCAAGTCATTTGGTTGATGGTAGCTTCGTGCAAGTAGAGACTAAAGAAGGAACTCCTACTGCCTTTAAAGAAATTATTTTACTTGGTGTTATTTGCTTTTCATGTCCTGGTATGTACAATGCTTTAAATGGTCTTGGAGGTGGTGGTCAACTTGATACAACAGTGGCTTCCAATGCAAATGTCGCTCTTTATGCTTGTTTTGCCGTCTTTTCATTCATTGCTGGTTCAATTCACAATTTCCTTGGCCCAAAGCTTTGTGTTCTACTTGGCGGATTGACGTATGCTATCTACGTTGGCTCATTGCTTAATTATAATATTAATGGTGGATCCACTCTAGTTATTTTAGCTGGTGGTCTACTTGGTATAGGTGCTTCATTGCTTTGGACAGCTCAAGGAGCAATGATGCTTGCTTATCCTCTTGAAAATGAAAAAGGCAAATTCATTTCTGCATTTTGGATTGTTTTTAACCTTGGTGGTGTTCTTGGTGGCTTTATTCCTTTTGGTTGCAATTTTCATTCAAATGCTGGAAGTGTAAACAATGCTACATATATTGGATTCATGGTTCTTATGATCATCGGTTCATTCTTGGCACTTTTCTTACGTCGTCCATCACTTGTTTTACGCACTAACCAAATGCCAGTGCAATATCCAATGACAAAAACTTCCCCCAAGGCAGAATTACACGGATTATTGCTTGCTTTCTTTGATTATCGAGTTCTTTGCTTACTCCCAGCAGCTTTTTACTCGAATTTCTTTTATGCTTATCAATTCAATGATATTAATGCAAAGCTTTTTACAATTCGAACTCGTGGCTTGAATAATGCTTTGTATTGGGGTATGGAAATGGTTGGAGCTTATCTTTTTGGAAATAAACTCATGGATGTTGAAAATTGGTCAAGAACTTATCGAGCTAAAGTTGGTTTGGCTTTGCTTCTTGCATTGTGTTTGCTCACTTGGGGTCTTGGTGTTGGGCTACAATCAACTTATACACGCGAGTCAAATTCAACTCTTATTGACTTTACTGAAACTCGTGCTGCATTTCCAATGATTGTATATCTCCTCTTTGGCTTTTTAGATGCAGTATTTCAAACTTATGTATATTGGCTTATTGGTGCTTTAACTAATGATGCAGCCAGCTTAGCTCGGATCGTTGGGTTATATAAAGCTTTCCAAAGTGCTGGTGGGGCTATTTCATGGAAAATTGATGTACTTGGAGCTGATTATATGCTACAACTTGGTATTAACTGGGGGCTCATGTTAATATCGCTTGTTTTTATGATTTTTGTAGCTAGAACACTAACAAACTAAAAACTATCTGATTTGATATTTCTTCATCATTGCAGAATAATACTCTTGAAATAGACTTATTTTCTGGTTATTTCTAACAAATATTGTCTTTGGAATAATGACACAAACAACAACAGTAATCCCAGAAGGCCCACCACATAAACCATTGCCTCAAAATGATCGGATATCCCAATTGCGTAGTCGAACAAAGCTAGCTTTTCGATTTATTGACATTCTAGTCAATATTTACTCATTAGTTGCCTTTTTAATGACTTCATCACTGATTGATATTGTCCTAATGCGAGAAGCAGTGTTTATGGATGATGTTACCAATGGTTTATATGATTTTCCAGTTAAAACAAGTCGAGATCAACTAATTCTTGATGCCATGCATAATGCCAAATTGGGCCAAAGCAAAAGCGTTGGCTATCAAGACAAATACGAAGCTTTTCCAACAGGAAATGGAACAGCTTCATGGTGTCATCGTATTAACATGGATTTGGGTACTGAAATTCATATTTCATATTATGGTGATGGTATTTCTCGACGATATTTACGAAAAACACACACCAATCTTCCACAGTCATGTACAGGGTGGACTGTAGCACCAGGCATGAATTATGATGCTCCTCGACTCCATGCAGTACAAGATGGACGACAGTCTTATGGTCAGTCCTATTTACATTGTACTGATCCAAGATTATATACAAGCAATTCTTATCAAAATCAAACAAATTTCACAAGCTTCGCATTTCGTGCTGGGTATGTCGTTGCTCAACAACATTATGCAGGAGCTCAATTTGGAATTGAGACTCAGCAATCACATTGTAAAGCAGAAAAAATTGGTGACACAACATATTATAAAGTCTCACCTCGATATGAAGGTGACACCAGAGCTTATGTAACAATTCTATTCACTGATAAAGACACAATACTTTATTTACTCGACTATGGTGGTCAATTAATTGTAATTGCCATTCTTTGTATCGAGATATTTCGCTCAGCTATTCAATTGATTGTGATGCTGCCAACAAAATCTTACTCGATTTTTATCCATTTGCTACATAAGATAAAAAACACATTAGTCGATCCGAGCATTAAAATGGTAGCAGGAGGGTCAAGTGTATTGAGTTTTTCACAAGTATGGCTTGTTAGTCCATGGTACCTAATTGGAAATTGTATGTATGCGTTGGGAACCAGTATAGAGACTCAAATGATTGTGGAAGTTATGTACTGGGAATACCAGAGATCCCATGATAATTCACAATTATTTATCGGTGGAGTATATGCCATGCGTCATGCTTGGGTTAGTGTGGCAGTCTGGACAGTATTTAGAGTCATTTCAACTCGAGTTTATCTTCCATTTATGCCTATATGTCTTCGAACAGCTATCAAATCAACTGAAGCATATTGCTCAAGCCGTATTATTGTTTTAGCCTTTATTTTATCCTCAATAGTTGCAACATTTTCACGGGGACATTTATATTTATACGATATCACAGAAATCACTGATGTTTCGCAAGGAGTGATTAAATCAGCCGTTTGGCAATCAGAAGTTGTTCAGAGTCTACTTGTAAATCATTTTTTTGGCATTCTTTTTGGGATGACTTTTGGCCTATGTAGCAAATTCATCATTTACCGAGTGTATCCACCACACTATAAAAACTCTCTCATTCGTGCAATTGACAAGCATCGACTTTGTGCTGGATTTGATATGGTTCAGCTTTTATCTACTTCTCATGCTTTTATTCATCAAGGTCGTTGCGTTCTTTTACTTCCATTAGCTGATGTCTATTTGATTTATTCATCAGTGAACCTTCTCAATATCACAGCCATTGAGGGGCTAGAAGATGTACGACCAGCACACGCAATAGAACTTGAAACAAATCAAGATGGAACAATTCTCATTGTCAAAAACACTGATATTTACATATCTCGACTCGTTGCTTTACAAGAACGATCAGATAGTAATCTAAAATATCTAGCTATTGTATAAAGATCGCCATAATCATTAGAATCATAACAATCTAAAAATAGATCTTATTCGAAATGATATACACTAAATAAGAAAACCAGTATACTGAAATTAACTCATTTATCATTCTGGTATTAATCGCAATAGATGATGGATAACAGAGTGTCGCTTCTACAGACACTGGATGTAGCTGGTGTAGAAACAGAGTTTTATACAGAGAAGAATCAGCATGACGACAGCCAAAACAGAGCGTAACACTGCCAAGGTCCAACGATACCGTCGTCGTCTTCAGGCAACACGAGAAGAGTTGATAAAACAAGTCCAACATTTGCAAGATGTTATTGTTGGACATAAACTTACTGCACCATTGGGCTGGAATGAAACATGTGAAGCTCTAGCTGAATCAAGTGAAGAATGCCAGCAAATCAACCGTCAACTCAAAGCTCACAAGTATGAAATGGATCAAGTTATTGTAGCAATGACAAAGTGGGTTCATTCGATGATGGCTCAAACATCAATTCAGGTTGGTAATAGTATTCTTGCATCCCTGGAATAACGTGTGATGTAGTCAATCTTGCCAATACCTCTTCGTTGGAGTCGTACAAGTTTAGCAGCCGATCGTACATCAAGAAAATTGGGATTCGATTGGTATACTTTGCATTTATTAAGCAACATGGATCGATTCATTGAGCAATGTCATTTTCCACCACGAGGATTCTCTAATAATCTTACTGTCATTGAAAATGATGATGAAACAATGCATTTTGTATGGAGCTACCAGTGTGAATATGCCATGCCATTAAGTAAAGTTTATGCTGGGATTCGATTACCAATTTGGCGAAAGCTTCGCGCTGATGCTTCAAAAGTTCCCATTGAAATGTTAGATCAAGAGGTACTATTGATACTTGTCATTTAGGGACTAATTTGTGTTAAACGTTAGTTGTTGGATGAAATAGATAATGGAAAGATGATGTATCGCCGAGTAGTAGTCTCTGACAAACGAAGCGATGTTTTATTGACGCGAGAATTTTCAGATTTCAATAGCTCGGATAGAATTGCATTTGTATCGGGTAATATCCATGAAGATGCATTGCTTCCTGAAAGTCATTATCTTCGGAATCGAATGTTCTGGTTGATAAATTTGACATTTTAAAACTAATCAATGAATTGTAGGCATGTTTTAGAACCACTCTCTCCTACTTGTACTCGTCTACGTGTAGTGTGGACAATTTCATCATTTTTATCAAATAAAGAACCTGTGACTTGGCTGGAAGAGGCTGCTGTGCTTAAAAGAGACCTTGGAGATGGCCCTGAAGATGTAAAAAAGCAACGTTTTATCAATATATCACGAAAGGAAATGTCATGGCCTGATGATGCTTGGGCTAACATTTTTCGCTTTCAATATGAATAGCTAATGTATTTAATATTTCATTTTCCATATAGTACCAAGATTCCATTGAGGTTTATCATTAATACATATTCAGGAGACTTCATTTGCAACATTTAGACAGACTATTTGAGATTCTAAGTATCATTATCATTTGGCTGTGATGACAAAGAAAGCAATTTGTAATCGCTCTGAAGAAATGGTGTGCAACTTCTTTTGATCCATCGTAAATCCCTTGCGATAATTTCTTCTCGAGTAAAATGGTAACTCAAATCTACATCAAGTGGGTTCGAGCATTCACTCCATGTGAGCACACGACCATTTTCAAATCTTGGCCCAAAGTGTGCTATTGCACGAAGTCGAGTACATTTTTCCGATACCTTCTCCAGCACATACCTAAATACATTGAGTATTTTCCCAGAGATAAATTGTTATTGATTGTACCAAAACATTCGAGGCTGCCAGTGGTGATTAAGTGGCTGTGATGCATCTTGAGTGAAATTTCCAACAAGAAAGATAGCACGATCATCCTTATCTGAATAGAATTCTCGACAGACATAATAGTTTGATTCTTCAAGGTCAAATGGAGATCTTCTATAAAGCATTTTATCATCAATACTTTTCACCAACTAGGAAAAGTTAGACATTTATCGATCAAATCGATCACTTACTTCTTCATCAAGAAATAACGATACCCAAGGGTACGTATCGCCGCGTAATTTTAACCAAATTCTATCATGTAAGATTTTGTATGTGTCTTTGAATGGAAGATCATAAACTATCTGAATACGGCGAGCTATACTCATATAATCACTTCCAGGATTAAGCAATTTAAAGTCACAAACATTGCCACTAGGTGGAAATGCACAAGTATCAATCATACGAGCAGTATTTGCATGTAAATGTCTTGTGAACCAGTCTAGTCCCATTTTCCTAGCACTTGGATCTGCCATTAATGTAATTTCAGTCCATCCTTGTCCATTATCCTATTGCAATCGTAAATCTACATAGATTTGTCAATTATACGAACAGGAACATTATTGCATCGAGAAAGAGTAGTCACCCAAGACTCCATATCACGTCCTAGTTGTAATGTTTTCTCGCATTCTTCACGAAGCAATTCCATCGTAAGCTTTGATTCTACGCTTGCTTGAGCTAAACCATTAGCTACAGTCTTCCATGATAACAACTCAAGTGGTGCACGTTTGCGTTGTTGTTGTTTCAATGCTGTTGCCAATTGATGTAATTCCTCAATGCGTGAAAGCAATTGATCTCTTTCAGACACAAAGCGATCACGATGTCGCTTCTGTTTAAGTCGATTACGAAGACGTTGATGCTCTTTTCTACGTTCATTTTCTTCTTCTCCTTTCAATTGTCGGACAACAAGCGCCATTTCAACTCTTCTCTCTACTTAAACTTCAGAGCTGAGACAATGTATGTCCAACTGCATAAATTGCATGATCCATTGCACAAGGTCAAGAGAAACACTTTTTCCATTTACGTATCCCCCTGCATACATGCATATCCATGATAACTACCTCATCCATCATATTGATAACTATATGATTGTCATACACGTTTCATTATTTTTATCATAAACTCTCTCATGTACACAGATGAAACATCATTATGGATGGATTATCCAGGTATCTATCAGAGCAATCCTTTATCTATAAACCTCGTGTCTATCTACAAGCATATAGCACCACCGTTCTATCAATAATCTTCTTAACCACTTCACTACACACCTCTCTAAGCTATTAAATAGATGGAACAAAAGAAGCTTCAGAGATCAATAAAATACAATTAATGCATCTACATGAGCTTTTTTACTCTATTAAAGCTATTAATCTCATTTCTACCTTAAAATCACAAAGCAAGAGCATTCAGTCAAGAGTAATTCAAATTTTAACTCAATCCTTCCTACTAAGATCTCCTGATATAGACAATAAAGAGCATTGAACGATCAGTATCTCATAAGGGACCTACAAAATCTAATTAACATATCTATCTACAATCATAAACCACTATCAGTGAGTTAATATTAGTCTAATGTTATATCAAAAGCAATACGTACTTGTATGTCTTGTTCGTAAATACTTGCAAGTACTAAGATCTCGTAGCTCTCAGGCATATAGCATAGAGAAAACTAACGAACGTTAAATGAGCAGACATACATAAAGAAGTCTACAAGAACTATTTTTCATCTATTTCTCTTTTAGTTAGCACGATGCCTTTCTAATGATTCCGAGACGGTTTTGAAAAGTACTAAAAACTGGCGCCAAAATCTCGCAGTTTCGATTTGCACCGATGGCGCGCACGAAGGCGGGAACGACCAAGACGGCACCATCTAAAAAAGAGCCCGCAAAGCCTTCACGGAAGAAAGAAGAGGCGAAAGAGATAGAGAAGAAGGTGGAGAAGAAAGGGAAGAAGGGGGAGAAGAAACGGAGCCATGAGGACGAAGATATCAAGACAATAGAATCAACATTCAGCTATGCTGATGAAACAATGGAGCCTGTATTTGAGGCAATGAGCTTTGTTGCGGTGCGTAGTGATGAAGAAGAACGCTTTTATGTTGGACAGCTTTTGGATGATACAATTGAGGAAATGTTTGATGATTTTCAAGGCCAAGTTAATATTGTGTACTATGAAAAGCAACAAGATGGGTCGTATGTGGTTGGAAACCGAGATTTGGTGCCTGTGAGAGCTATTATGTGTGAAATTGACCTGGTGGAAGCCTCGAATGGCTCGTTTTCGATTCCATCAAAGTATATGGAGAAGGTGACTAAGTTGAGATGGATGATTATTGAAATATTGTAGATTGAAAGAGTTTTGTCAGCTATTGATGCGGGGGAACCTGTGTTGGATGAAGATGCTCAACCAATTAAGAAACGAAAGATTGGTACCAAGGCTAAACCTGTTGCAATCAAAATTCCAAAACAGGGAGATAAACCAAGAAAAATAGCAACACCTAAGAGATCTCCAGTGCCGAAGAAATCCCCGACATCTAAAGCAGCTAAAATTAACAAAAAATCAGGACTTCCTGTATGCAATGCTCACGTCACTGAAAACGTTGTGGACTATGAAATGAATGGAACACATAAATTTCGGTCTAAAGCTACGGATGTGTTGGCAAGTTCTAAAGAAGTCATTCGAGCTGTATTGACCAAAAACTATGATCTATTGACAAAGCTCACTGAAGAAAACTCTTCGTTAACGCCATATATCCACACACTTCATGCCATTCGTAGTGCTGGTATTCCTAAAACAGCTCTGCAATACGCAATTGAGCTAGGAGATTTTAAGGTATGTCGAAAATTTGATACATCTCTAATTAGAAAGTAGGCTGCTGGACTTTTGGCTGCAGCATCAACTCGGGAAGGCACTGCAAATTATGCAAAAAAGCCCATCTGTGCTCTGGAATCGCTGGATACAGGAAAGCACACAAGCTCCTTTAGTGACTACAATCGGTAAAAGTCTTTCAACTTAACGTAACTCATTGGCGACTAGGCGGGCTTTAAATGCCAGTCGAGGTGGCAAAGAAGGTTTAAATGCACTTCTCAAGGATCAAAACACAATTGAATTGTATAACACTCGATTTGGTCGGCAAACTATCAACAGCCCTATCCAAGACACAATTTGGACCTCACCAGGAACCACATACGAAATCTTATCCATCTTTTATCCTGGTGATTCGTGGGTTGATCGTTCAGAATACGTTTTCCCTAAAGTTGTTCGCTGTGGAAATGTGGAGTTGACGAAGACAATGCTTGCAATCCTCATTGCACGCTCAGGCTGGGGCTTTAACAATCTGCACTCTCAAGTATTGGGCACTGCATCACTTGATCCTTACCGCAAAGTTTCGATCCTTAAAAAAGCAAATGGTCATGCCATTGCACCACTGCATTTAGCTGCAATTAACCCCTTTGTTGAGCATTTGGAAAAATTAGTTCGAGATTTGGATAGCTCAGATATTGAATACGCTGATAAAGGTGGATGGCACGCCTCGCATTATGCAGCAATTTGCCCAACCCCAGATGCAATGCGTGTCTTACTAGATGCTGGGGTCAACATTAATGCCAAGACCAACCAAAAAGGTATTTACCTAATTCCTACGATACATATAAATTTCATTAGAAACACCATTGTATTTGGCTTCGTCCTTTGGTCGTTTGGAGACTGTAAAGTTGTTGCTCCAGCGCATATCTTCTGATGAACTATCAACAATTATAAATACACCAGCCTTCCATGGGAAGAGACCACTTCATGCTGCAGCTAGCCATGGGCATACTGATTTAGTTGAAACACTAATAGCATCAGGAGCTACTGTATCCCTAGTAACTACAGATAAACGAACTGCGATATCGTTTGCTGCCGAGCAAGGCCATTTATCGTGCGTTCAAGCTCTGATTAAGAATGGAGCGGATGTAAATGCCTCGGATAAGCCTCAACGATCACCTCTGATGTATGCTGTCATGAATGGCCATGCTGTTGTTGCCAAAGAATTGCTAAATGCAAATGCCAATGCGTAGGAATAATTTTTATACCATATCTGACGTGGTATTAGGAATGCGACTGATTCATCTCTTAACACGGTCATGCACTATGCTGCTAGTTATGGGTGGTTATCATGTGTGTCCCTGTTGTTGTCGATTGGTGCTGAAGCTTGGAGTCGTAATGCATGGGGCTACTCACCTATGGCTTGTGCAGCTCTGAAATCTCGTTATGACGTCTCACGCTACCTCATTGAACGTGCAGATGAGCAAGTTATTGATTTCCAGGATGCATCTGGCGCTACAATGCTATTTCGCCAATGTGAACTTGCAGATACTATTGATGAAATTGATTTTTTGTTAACGAAAGGAGCTAGCCCAAACGTTGCAACTGTAGAGCACTGCTTTCCGATCCAACAAATATTGCTTCGCCTTGACAAAGAACCTGACAATGAAGTAATTTTGCTTGACATGTTGAAAAGGCTTTTAAAAAGCCATGCAAATGTGTCCCACGCTGATATGCGTCATATCGGTCAACCGCTTGTGCTGGCCATGAAAGCAAAGTCTCGAGCTGCTTTCGACCTTTTATTACCCAAGACAGATCTAGCGTCAATTGGACCAAGTGGTGAAGATGTCTGGATGGCGGCAATAGAATACGATGCTTCATACATGGAAGCACTATTGAAATCGTCATCTAACCAGATTTCGGCAACATTGGACAATACCAAGTTTAATATTTTGCATTATATCGCCAAGGCAACTCAGCTTCGTTGCATACCAGTATCGTTGGTACAATCTATTGTGGATCGATTAGACGGTCGACAAGATGCATTTGCCGTAGTAAGTGATCAAGGCGACACTCCAATTTTACTTCTACTACGTACTGAGCGCCCATTGATGGCAGTGTTTGAGGACAAAGACCAAACAATTGAGCTTGATTATGTTAAATTGGATGCAGATTTTATTGCTACCACCGAAATTTACTTGAAGAATACCCCGGGATTTGAAAATATGATTTGTGCTGGTGCTGTCGTAGATGGCAAGAGAAATGCAACAACAGAATCTGTATTGCACATTGCTGCAAGCCGTAAGCTTGATGAAGATGAGAGCACACCCTACCGCAAGTGGCATGGTGAGTCAATTATTTCAATTGTTGTGAAGTTTGGAAAATGGAAAAAAGATCAAATAAATGCCATTGACACTGCAACAAACAAGACACCACTATTGCTTGCTACTGAAAATAATCACACTTCGGGGGTTAAAGCTTTGGTAAGGAAGCCATAGTCAGATGGGAATTTTATATTCAAATTAGGTTGCGAAAAAGGCTGATGTCAATTTCGTTTCGTACTCTCTTACAAAGAAAGTTGAGGCAGAAAATACTCCATTACATGCTGCTGTAAAAAATGCCAATGTCAAGATGACAACGCTTCTCCTGGAGAATGGTGCAAATCCCTCTTTTCCTCTGGGAACTGCTCGTTCAACACCATTGCATGTTGCCATGATAAACAACTATGGGGCTATCACTAAAGCGCTTGTGAAACACGGTGCTGATATCAAAGCTAAAAATTCTGATGGACTGTCACCGCTAAGCGCAACGGTCCTTAAGAGTTTGTCTGTGGACAAAGCGGAAATGCATGCCGGTGAGGTTGACTATGGTGATCGTGATCACGCATTGTGCAAAGACGATTGGGATTTTTTATGTCGCTCGAATTCAACTAACTCAAACGGTGGAAAAACAATTGCAAGCAATCAATTGTCGTCTATTTCTGCTCTACTCAGTAACCCGAGTGCTGCTGATGCAATTGGTGTGCAAGATAATTATGGACGAACTTGTTTGCATTATGCTTGTCGAAATCGAGATGCTCACTTACTTCGAGCCCTCCTCCATTTGTCAACTAGTGCAATTAACCAAGCTGACAACCTTGCGCGAACTCCATTGCACTTCGCTGTTAATGCTGCTCTCATGACGCCTGAAGCTACTTTTGATATAGAAAGCTTGTTATTGCAGAACGGTGCCGATGTAAATGCCGTCGATGAGTTTGGCTACACCGTTCTTCATTTTGCCTTTTCGAAAGTCAATCTCGACTGGCATATTGAGAACAAACAACTCTCTGCAGAGGAGCAAATGAAGAAACACAGAGCTCACTTTGCTTTTATTCCTTCAAATGAAACAGACCCTATTGAGACGGTCGGTAATTTGTGCTTAGTTAAAGGTTTGAATGTGAACAAGCAAGATATTCTTGGCCGTACCAGCTTACACATTGGAGCAGCAACTGGAGCTATCGTTAGTGTTCTTAGCATCTTACGAATTGCACCAAAATCAGTGCTTGAGGTTGAAGACAATCGGGGTGACACAGCCTTGGGTAGAGCTACTGCTCATAATCGTAAAGCCATGGTTACCACCTTGATTCAAGAGGGTGCGAGTATTCACGGCAAATTAATCCCACTAAAGCAGAAGACCAAGGTCAGCTATTACTATTATGCAGTTCAAAACGCGTGGCAAGGGATTTGCCACTTGTTATTAAATAGTGGCTATTGTCGACGACAAGCTGTTGAAGACTCGATTCGAACGCTCAACTTTCAATTGGTAAGTGTGTTTTTGCTCTTCTAGACTTATAACTCAACTTTAGACTCTCAATTTAATCACTGGGTTGCTAAATAGCACAGAAAACACACTTTTAGAGCTCAACCAACTAGATGAAACTCTACTTCATGTACTAATGCAACAAGATGCCCCATTTGAGGGTCTTGTAAGAACGATTGCGTGGATGCTCATTGATGCGGGGGTGGCGATTGATGCGTTTACCAAAGCTGGTCTCTCGGTCTTGCATTTTGCTGCTCAAAATGGAAATCTTCAAGGGATGCGATTCATTTTACACTTATCACCTCGTTTATTAAATATGGTGTCTTTGCAACAAGAGACACCAGCTCATTATGGATTAAAGCATGCAACTTCAGTAAACATAGCACTGCGCACCCTTGTATTTTTCTTACGAAATCAAGCAATTGTTCATGGTCAAGACTCCGCTGGATTTACACTACTTTCAATTCTAGTTGATCGATTTGCAGATGCCAATGATTTGGATTCTGTCATGTTTTTGCACTTGGTTGAGCGCTTGTTGATTGCAAAAGTATCACCAAATGGACTATTTAAAACGCAAATTCGTGTCTTGTGCTCGCCACTTTCCACAAAAGAATATCTTCCTCGGCTTTCATTGCTTATGAGAACTATGTACTTAAAGAGTGGCTATCTGCGTCAAAATCTTTTAGCCCTTCTTCTCTATTTCAACACTGACACTGCTGAGTTTGATGACGAATGCAAATCATGCTTGATGCATGCTGTTGTGAATAATTTGCTGGACGAAGTAAAGTTACTTTTGGCACCATTGATCACAGCCTATCAGTTTGATCCAACGACAAAAAAAATCAATCTTTTGAATCGATCAATTGATTCAGTCAAGCTCCAGGTGCTAGCAAAAGCAACAAATGTCTTTGGTCAAAATGCTTTACACCTTGCTGTTAATCCTTTAGCACGCAGCTCATACGAAAATACGGCGATTGTGGAGCATTTGCTAGAAAATGGAGTGCCTGCTGATGGTCTTGACAAGAACCGGAAGACTCCAATAGACTTGGCAAAGCTACAACCTTCTGGTGTATTGTACCAAGTATTGACAAAGAAATATTTACCCGCAACATGCGTCCCAATCAATTATCCGACCAAACCACCAGTCGAAGAAGATGCAAATGCTTTCTTGGAGGCTGCAGTAACCAATGGACATGTCAAAGAAATTGCCGTAGCTCCCGAGGTACATCGACTTTGCAGTGCTGGAAATCGACCAGTGGTTTATGTTGATGACAACGGTATTGCATATTCCATTTTGATGACCAAAGTAGACGTCTTATCGGGTCAGCATGGGGTTAACGTGTTTTATCGCATGCAAGTTGTATACAACTCAGTTCAAG
>JNBS01002505.1:0-11061 GCA_002081575.1 Thraustotheca clavata
TAGGGAATGCCATTTCATGAATTCTACTTCAAAAATCATGGACGTGGTGGTCTAGGAGTGCCTTCTGTGTGCCAGGTGGGACTTGAAGTTAATCCTATTTAACATGAAGATCGTAGGCAAATGTAGTAGATCCACACGTCAAGCTACTCGGAGAGACAGCTATTGTTGCCTTTGCTAATGTCATCCAGGTGATAGATTAGTTTAATGGGTGATTTTGACATTGCTCTAGTCTGCCACGGAACCTTCCGTCATGTACATGGAGACTCGTGTCTGGAATCGTGCTTCAGGCAAATGGAAAAATGTTCATTTCCATCGTTCCTCTAAGTAATTGCTCATTGTCTGATCCAAACATAATGATATTTTTGCTTTGTCACCCACAAAAATCTAAGTATCCATCCATCCTTTACTTCAAAGATACTTTTACACAAGAAATTTTTTCAATAAGTATAAACTCCATACATCCCATCATTTTCAAGGATTTACTTTGGAATGACGTGGCGTGTATCGCGTTCATTGTCTGACAAAACCATTGCTGTAGTGTGACGTAAATTCGCTTCATCCACAGCATATTGATTAAATGTTGTGCCATTTTCACTACAAAAGATTAGATGACGTAAATATGGATCAAGTATACCGTCGATTGCGTGTAGAGGACGTCACTCCTTGGTCAAGAACATCAAGCCAAATAGGTTGTTGACCAACAAAAGCATTGGCCATGCCTTTTGAAATAGCAAATACTTGGGACATCTTTTGTTGAAAACGAAGTTTGTATTGCTTTGGAGGCATGGCTGAAATCCCATCAGGATCCTTTCGTTTGACGTAGCGTTTGTAGAAGCGTTCAAACTTCTTTTCAAAAGTCCACTGCTGGAGAAAATCAATAATACCAAATTGATACAATGCTGGACCATTCACACTTGTGGCCATTTGAGTTGCAAAGACTGAAGTTGGCTGGATTCCATTCAAATTCATACCACCAACAATACCAGGTTCGACATAGTACTCACATGACTGTACACCCATAAGCAGGGAGTAATCCATAATGCCTTGTTCATAAAGAAAATCCGAATCAAAGCAAATTTGATCATAAAGTTGTTCAGCAGCACGAGGATCAATGCGGACTTTGGTCATCAAATCATTATCTTTCAAGACAATATTGGGTTCATGGTAATTGAGACCATCACCACATTCTTGAGACTTTGTACTACCAAATGTGTACCGAGCATTACAGTATCGACAAGTAACTTTGCCACCAACTTTAGGCATTGCTGCATTACGATCTTCCCAACTTCCTTTAATATCATATCGATGATGAATAACTTGAGTGTTGGCAAAGAGATTTCCCATGACCACAAAGTAGTACATTTTGCCATACAAAAGCACTGCATGACAACCATAAAACTTGGTTAAAAGGGATTGAGGATGGGATACAAGATAATTTGCATAACGAGGTGCCATACGGCGAAGTAAATCACATTCTTCACGACTCATTGTTTTGACGATAAAACTTTCATCTGATGTGTAAAACATAAATGCACCACTACGTCCTTCACTGAATCGTTCCTACTTTTCATTAGCCAGCTATCATTAAGTATATCTTTACTTTAGTAGTAGCAGAAAAGAGATTTGTGTACTCGTGATCATCAATGCCATAAGTTTCTCGAATGGCACGGAATGTAGTGGGAGCATACGACCAAAACTTGATGGTTTTGTTGTGCTAATAAATCTTTAGTAAACTCAAATTTAACAGAAGTATTTTTACCTTTTCATCCGAGCCATCATTGAGTAAAAACATTTCAGACGTGTTGCTTCCATTGCCAACTTCATGGACAGATTGTTTAATTCCCGAAGTAGTGTAGTAAAGAATTTCAGAACGAAGGGCAAGATTGACTTGTGGGCTTAAATCGACATCAACATCCGATGTATGGTTCTTTCCACGAGTCTTTTGTACATTGTTGACAGCAAACCAAATGATATACTCAAGGTATCCTTTTGATGCAATTAAAAAGGTAAAAAATTGCTTGAGAACCATTGGAGCCAAGTCATCTTTTTCATTGGCACTATTTGTAACAAAGTAGGTTGACATATACAAAAAGAGTAAGAAAAGCCAATAAAAGACAAGAGCTCCTGTAAACCTACAAACAAATGAGTGAAAGTAATTGAATGCAATTTACAAAGAAATGTAATTAAGAACGCGTAAGCGTAGATTGTAAGTTTTGGGTACACCACCAGAATATAAACGACGCCAAGCAATGAGTAAAACCCTAGATAGATTTCAATTACGATCATGGAAAAAATACGACATACACTAGGGATACAATGAGGACGAAAATGACAAAGCCATAAAGTAAAATCCATGGCCTACAAGGGTTCAATTTGGTTTCTTTCAAGTCACTATTACCATGTTTGAATTCTAAAGAAGCCATTTTCATTGCCATTCGATGTACCGTTTGCCTTAGAGATAGTATCTGTTTTATTTGGCTCATTTCTGGATGAAGCAAGACAAAATCCAATTAATTGAGAAGTTGGAGCAGTAGTATTGACAGCACGTCCATCTACTTGAAAGAAACCTCCAGCATCAAGGCCTTCAATTTGAGCTGTAAAAGTAATAATGCCCATTACAAGACCTAGTCATGAATATTTCGCATTTCTACAGTAAATATTCATACTTGCAGTCCATACAAATGCATGGTAAAACTTCATTGATCTTTTGTAGCTTTTGAAAGGATCATTGAGCTATTTCATTGTGATGAGTCAATTCCTTGTACTAGATCTTACCGAGGATAATAGATCAATTGCCATAACAAGCCCCCATGCTTCAGAAGAAAAGAAGAAGAATTCTGTCAAACCTGCAAGATTCTTGCAAGCTTTGATCGATGAATTACTTGAAGCATGTAATGGATTTGGGTCGTAATCCACATAAACATTGAGCAATAGACAAATTGCAAGGAAAATACTTAAACAACTGCGCATATGTACAATTGGGTTTGGATGTTGATGCCATTCTCTCTTTTGTGAATACGTCACAACGACAGCCAGCCCACAAACAATCGTATTGACTGATCCTGCAATCAATCCTGCCCACCGATAGTTATAAAAGGCTAGAGTCAATCCCAAGCATGCCATAGTCCAGCAAATACCCATAACTTGGCTCTTCTTGTTTTCCATCCAGTGAATCTTTGCATTCGTTTGACCTGTCATACGTCCTCGGAATTGTTTCTGGAATTCCTTGTCAATCACGTGAATATGGGCTCCAGGGGCTGCATTGCTTAGCATATCTCGAGACGTAGCTGCAGGCATGTACTGCTGTGCGTTTGTTTGGCCCTGTGCATAGTAGCTCGTGACGTCTCTTAGACTCGGTGTCAGCTCCTGCATGTGCATATAATGGTCGGGAACTCCTCCATAAGGGCTATCTTCCATCACAGGCATCGGATCAGGGGCTCCAGTGCCTGTAGTAGAGCTGGAAGACATCGTCGTCCCATTTCTTCCTCCAGGAGTTCGCTTGCTTCGCCTCGATGCCATTGCAGTCGATCGAACTGGGCTTATGGAGCAAACAATTGGGTAATTTTCAACTTTGGCTGCAAGTCCAAAGTTATACTTGATTTTTGTATTGAATAATGTTTGCGGCTTTTTTAAATCAATATTTTTTAATTATATGAATTTTATATTGGCCAACAAATGATTCTTAAAAAAATATCGTCGACAGACTATTTGTAATGCTGTTTATATAAGATGGCATTTGCCAAAATTTAAAACAGACATTTGTATAATAAAAATGGCAAACGCCACAAATAAAAACGAAGATTCATTTCTAGGTGGGATGGTTTGTGAATAGTTTTTAGTAATTAGAACCCGATTCTTTTGCGTATAAAATCAAATATTGTAATGGATTGCGTTGAGAGTTCGTCTTGTAAGCGATAAGAGCTTGTTTTTTGTTTAAAATGAAGATTCAATACGTTTTTTAGCTATTTTCCAAACAAATTGAAGATATTTTGGTGTGATTTTTCAAATGATGACGTTTTGGTATATGATTGTTTTGACGTATGCGATAGGAATGGGCATGTAATTATTCTCATCGGTATGTGATATCCATTATGAAATAAATACGCGGTAGAGGTATGTACTACCTAATGCGATAGTAGCGTTGTGTTGAGTCGAATCAACTTGAATATCAGAGTGCGACTTGTAGGATTATTCAACATACATAGAAACTAAACGCATAGTATTTTTGTGTTTTATGGTGGAAGAAATCGTATTTCGATCTGTTGCTTACATAACAACCCCCATACATTTTTGTGTCTTAATGGACAAGTTTCTTACATCGTAAGACCGCCATCAATGCGAATACATTGGCCTGTAATGTATTGCGAACGGTCACTCAAGAGATAAGCCACAAGATGCGCAACATCTTGAGGTTCACCAAGTCGACGAAGAGCAGTTTGAGCAATGGTTTTCTCTCTAGCTTCTTGTGTCATGTGATTCATTGTCATATCAGTCATGATAAAACCAGGTTCGACAAGATTCACACGAATATTTTTGGGTCCTAATTCTTTCGCAAGGGAGTTGGTCAATCCAACAAGTCCAGCTTTTGACAGGCTATAGGCAGTCTGCCCCACATTTCCTTTGGACCCCACGACACTTCCAAGTGTGACAATGCTGCCTACGCCAGAGTCTGTAACCACATACGGTAGCTGAGCATACCAAGTCTTTGCTTTAACATTCCTTTCGCGACTGCTTTGGTCATAAACAATGGTCCAACCAAATTTGTCTCGAGGAGTTGATGGACGTGGTTTTGATCAAGACGTAGCAAGAGGCTATTGTTGGTGATGCCTGCTGCATTCACAAGGCCCGTGACAGGCGTATTATCGCTGGCTTTAAGCACTGCGTCCAGCACAACCTCGGCACTGCCAGCTGTGCTTGCTTCATATGCCACCCCAATGACGTCAGTACCTATAGAGGCAGCAGCTTCCTTGGCTCGATCAAGACAACGAGATGTAATCGCTACGTTCCATCCATCTTCATACAATTGGCGAGCAATCGAATATCCAATGCCGCGACTACCGCCAGTGACAAGAGCCAAACGATTCTTCATCTTTAGAAATATTTCAAAGTTATTGTAAACAACAAAGTACGATTCGATCAAGTACGTTCCGAGTAAGTACGCTATGTGGACACGTTAGATGCTAAATTGCATATAATTTACATAAAAATTTCAAGTGTGTGTGTTGTGGTAGAAATATGCAGTTTACTACTGAACGTAAAAAGGTTCTCGATCAAATTGCATAAATTTGATTTATTTCCAACGTACCACTCCATTGCGTTCAAAATTTCAGAAAAGACAGTACAAATTTCTATTACTATCTATTTCACATGAAAAAAAGAATGCATTTCTATCTCCAGGATAGCAACTCGAATGGTTTTTTCAATGTATATGTTCAAAATGCATATTTTTCATATAATTTGACTGGTGAATCTTCACATTCTACAAATAGAATAAAAATACACCATCAATAAATCAAAATTGCCTAATAAAATAATATACAAATATACATTTTTAACACTTAGATCTGATTTGTATACAATTTTAGAAACGGTAAGCTTCAATGCCGCCATAAGACAAGTAGCGCGATCGATGCCATACGAAAGTTTCTCGGGGTGTACATCACGTCGTCTCTTTGCGATTCTTAACGTGAGTTTGGATACATCAAAAGATGCCTATGTGTATGAGATTCAAATCTCAATGCCTGTGTATATGCCTGTCCCTGAAATGGAACAAAAATACCACGTGTATACGATTGTACGGCGATTTAATGATTTTAAACGATTGTATGAAGGAGTTGGACGTGTACAGGGATTAAAATTACCAGAATATGGAATTTGGAGTGTATTACGAGCGGATGATGCAGAATTTCTTGAACAACGAAAACAAGGACTGGAATTAATGCTACGAACAATTGAAGAAGATCCTCAAGCAAGTCGATCAAGTGCATTCTTTGATTTCTTAGCATCACCACAACAAAAACTCAATGGAGAAGTATCATTTCAACAATTAAATACAGCAAGTACAAATGAAGCGATTCAAAATGCATTAGCAGCAAGTGATGACTTGGCAAAATCACGATCGAATTCGACAGATCGTTCGTCGAGTGCGACTATTCCTGCTGTTGATGAAGATGATACGATCACTAAGATGAATCCTTAGTACCGACGCATATTATTAATGCTTGATAATTTATAAGACCTAACTCGAAAATTTCGGGGCATTGAGCTCTTCTTGCCATGATTGAGCATATAGTGTTTGGATTCGTGCTTTGATACGTTGGCGAGTCCTAAAGACATTCATGAACAACCTCACGTAATCTTCCTTTCGTACACTTCTGTCAGCAATCCAGGAAGAACCGATCGTCTGCGTCCGTTCGTATCTACTCTTGGAAGAACACTATCAGCAACAAATCTCCAATTTGCACTTGGAATTCCTTGATACATGCTCCTACATGACGTCAGATATATAGTAGCATTCATTTTTACCAACTAGTAGATACAAAGTTCTGTTCATTTCCTTGTAACGCGATTGCATTGCGAGTTAAGAGAGATTCGAGTAATTTATCGACAAATATATTGGAGTCTCGAGCAATATGTGAAAGATGAGCTCGAGTAGATGCTGAACTCGTCATTTTATGTTCTTGACAACGCTCAACGACAACTTCACATAAAGGACGAGCAAGAGCAGGTAGAGTCATTGCAGCTGATGAAATAGGTATTTCTGTGTCCGAATCACTGTCCTCAGCATCATTTAACGTAATAGTCGATGCTTCTTGTTCAAAACTATGCATTTCATGAGGGATTGTCATACGTGGTTCATCTACTTTTTAGCAAGAACATTGCGTGAACGCATGGGCCAGAAGAGCGTCCTAGAATCAGCATTACATGGTGATTCTTTAGAGTATGTACATACGTAGAGGCAATGTCTTTATCCTTTACATGCTCATGTATAGGCGGCCCATCAAGTGATTTACCTCTACGAAAGGCTCGGAGTTCAGTTGATGATACGTCTTCAGTTAGACTTCGGGCCAAAGTAATTACTTTCTTTGTAAGATGATATCGAGTGGACTATTTAAGCTTGAGAATGTAGTGAATATTCAAGCAAATTACTTCGGATAGAGGACGATAGTCATTTTCATTGTCGTTTGCTTTTTTCTCTTCTTCGTCATCGCTTCCAATATCTTGAGTAAGTAAAGTGTGTGGATCTACTTCAGTTTGTGTTGCATCATAATCAATATCTGATTGTGTTGCATCTAGTTCAATAGTTTCTTCCTCTTGTGTTATTGAATCCTATTTCAAATCTAAGAAACGAGCAAATAGTGTACGGATACATGAGTCTTGACTCGTTTACCCAATTGAGCATTGTTCTCGCTGATTATCTCCTAAGATATATACACATAAGCAGCTTTATCTTGAGCCATTAGATACATCGAGGGGTCGTTTAAGCAGCCTTTCCATCACTTTCAATACTCATTTTTATTGGTTCATTTATACTTAATGCAACGATATGATTTGCTCTAATATTTCTATTTTATCCAATCAAATAACATATAATGGCCGTAAACAAGATTCGTTAGTAGATTAAGAGATTGTGATTATTACACTGACGTTAGAGCATATCTTCATATATTAAAATGTACTTTGGGTAAAAACACGTATGTACATCTCGTCAGCATTTCTTCTTGTCGCGTTGAGAAGTGATTCTTGCTCTTTAAAGTGTCCAGTCTACTTTGATGAGCTTTTTTAACATGTGTGATTTTATACCTCAAAAAGCATTTGAAAAAATTTGTCTTCCTATTTCAATGATTTACACCAATTTCTTCATAAACAATTCATTTATACCGATCCTGAACGCCTTGGATAACTTAAAATGAGTTGTGATGTATTTGTCGACACATGATCAAGCAATTGTACCAGATAGGAATAGGTTTGATTGTTGTAAAGAATGTCTGATCCAATAATATAGTCAAATGGTCCATATTCATTCATTAGCAATGTAGCAGCTTGAATATTTCGCCAGTCAAGAGCTTTTCCAATTACACTGCCTGTGACATATTAGTACTCAAATATCTTTTAACATACCTTGTATACTTTGAAAGTTGACATTGATATTTTTTTGCAGCAGTGTTAATCCTGCTTCCTACAAAACTCATTAGACCAATGTATTTTCTTCTTTTAACCATATCTGTAGCAATCACAATCGCCCCAAGCATTCCACAAATTAAACTTGAAATTCCAGTACCAGCACCAAGCTCCAATATCTTTTTTCTAATACAATAAATGAGTGTACTACCACACTGAATTATTCAACCCATTGAGCGGTAGTGTAAGTAAACACCTAGTTAAATTCAATGCACTTGGCCAAACAACTCCTAATGGATGATGTTCATGCAGAACGACTTTATGTGATATACTAGCCACAGAATCTTTAAATGTATAAGTACGAGGTAGGATTTGAAAGTTTGAGCTATGTTCAATTGGTGCTTTCGTGTCGTGTGCAGTGTCACCAAAGGATAATCGGCGTCGTAGTAGAGCCATTGATATACACAACGGTTTTCTTGTATTATTGTACGGGGTAAGAAATTGTGGTAAATATTGGTTTGGGTTAAAAAAGATACTAGCAAGAGATGCACGATACATGATAAAATAAATGCACGAACAAGGAATTTCTTGATTGCACTTTGATACTACCATTTTCATTGAGTTCGTGAGTAATTCGTGTTTTTAAAAACGGCGACCTTTTGAACCAGAAAGACGTCGTTGATTATGATACCACCTCGTAAACCAACAAAGCTTTTACTACGACAATTGAACCTTCGTTCTCTGCGTGATTCTATTGTACGTGCTACTATTTACAATGGTTTGTTTTATGTGATGTTAGAGCGATGATTCTAATGTTGTTTGTATTGATGTATCTGACAATATTATTCAGGATTTAACAGTGAGCCCATCAATAAACTGCAATTCTATCGAGGTATCTAAAAGACTTATTGTATTTTAAACATCTCTTTTTGTAGCATATTAATTTGAGTCAAAATTGGATTAATGATATGAGCAATTTGCGCAATTTTGTTAATTTAGTTCTGATTGATTTATCACACAATAACTTAAGACAAATTGAAGGTGTGGAAGGTCTTACTTCACTCAAGGTACAGAGCTTAGTTCAAATATGTTGTTTTTTGATTTATAGATATTGGATGTTAGCTACAATGATCTTCGTACATTTCTTGATATCCGAATCATCTCATTAAATAAAGTACCTACATATTACATTCAATTCGTGACAGTTTGTGTAGACAATCGAGTGCTTAGCTATGCACAACAATCCTGTAGCGAAATTAAATGGCTATCGAGCTCGAGTTTCCTCACTTTTGCCAAGTTTACTATCTCTTGATTCAATGCGATTTCCTCGTAAAACCACTACGCCACTTCCTTCAACGCAACTCTGCTCGGCATGCTTTCCTCTCAAGAATCGTCCAACAAATATCGATAAACAAGCTAGAATGCAAATATTACCCTCAAGGGATGTGCAAATGCTTGCTGATAAAATGCGAAGCAAGAGAGCCTCAGAAAAGTCCAATAAATTATTCAGAGCCGAATCACCTCAATGTAGCAAATCTAGCATTCTGGTATCTTACGTGAAATCACAGCAAAGCCAGATCAAGCCAAACCTTCCACTCTCCAAGATTTCCATAATGCCATTTTACCTGCTCGACAGCTCCGCAGCCAACAAATTAAAAAACAGAGTTTAATTGAGAGATTAGCAGTACAAGCAATTGCTACACCAGAAATATATGTACCTAAAGCTTCACTTATATCCCAAGCATTCCCAACATAGGATGAAGACCAGGTTTTGATACAGAAAAGTCCAAGGCACGGTGAAAAGAGTATTAAAAAAGAGGCAAAGGCAACAATCAGTCCAAGTGATTGTCGAAAACAAGACACTATAGATCAATTATTGGATGCATCATGCGCACTCGACAATAACGAAATTATGACTCTCGTTCTGCAGGCCTCAAAAACCTTCAATTTTCAACAAACTGACCTAAACGATGTTTTAGTTGGGTTGGACAATTCACTCCGCTCTATACCATCATATCAACAACCAAAGTCGGTGAATGAAAGCTGTAAAACATTCGAGTTTCAAAACGAAATCAAGGCCATAAATCAGCTACAAGAAGAGCATAATGTAATTAAGCAAAAATCAAAAATCTTTACTTAATCTGTCATACTATTGCAACGTCCTCGACACTAATGTTTGATAAAAACCACCAGATATCAACATTAATTCATCATGTGAACCAAGTTCTACCACTTTGCCATCATGAACCACTGCAATCACATCCACATTGCGAATTGTCGACAATCGATGTGCTACAATAATTGTAGTACGTTTCCTTTGTTGTAGCAGTGCGTCCAACGATGCTTGTACAACTCGTTCACTTTCTGTATCCAAAGCACTTGTAGCTTCGTCAAGTAACAAAATCGCAGGATCTTTGATAATCGCTCGTGCAATGGCAATTCGTTGCTTTTGTCCGCCAGATACTTGAGCTCCACGATCACCCACTTGGGTATGATAGCCGTCAGGAAACGAGGAAATGAATGCGTGTGCATTGGCGTTCTTGGCAGCAGTCTCAATATCTTGCATGGTGGCTCCTGATTTACCTAGCGCAATGTTGTCTGCGATGGTTCCAGTGAACAATACAGGTTCTTGGCTAACGACGGAGATATGACTGCGGAACTCGTTGACACTGAAATTTCGTAGATCGTGTCTGTCGACGTGTACTGATATTTCTCTACAAATTTCGTTGGAAAGAAGATTTCCTTTAGTGCCTGTCCAAGCCCATCATTCGATTGTCTCAATCATCGATTATCATGAATTTCAAATGATTTCACCGGCGTTAATATTTGTATTAGTTGTATGAAACATAAACATTTACAATTTTTGAAAACAAAGAAGGCTCTAGTGTGCATTGAAATCATGATCATTATTTTCAAAGTCGCCAAGCGAATACAGAGTGT
>JNBS01002507.1:0-13449 GCA_002081575.1 Thraustotheca clavata
CATCTACTGATGAACGCATTGAATATATTGAAAAGCAACAAGTAAATATGCAAAAGCAATTAGAAAAAATTGAAAACAACATGGGCGAAATCATAAAAATGCTTAAAGCTCGTTCTTAATAAAAAAGTCATTCCTAATCAAGTCATATCTAATCCACTTTACTTCAACTTGATATTTTGTTTCAATTAAGATGCATTCATAAAGAAAACATATTAAGTTCCATGTGAATAAGTCATTCTAGATTTCCCCTACCACATCACCATTCATTGACAGTGGCACAATAAATAAATACTATGTATTGTACACATAGTACTTATAGTAAATACACTTTTTACATTGTTTTCTACACGTTTTTAAAGTAATAAATCTATGAATATTTTTACATTAAAAGTTGATACTTTATCCCCAAGGATATCCGAGTATCCATTTTTGATAGGGTTCAAGTCGATAGGAAATTTTATCATTTTTAATTTTGCGATGCTGAGTCCACCCAAACCTGTGCCGAAAGTCTCTTCTTCGTTTGAAGATAATCCCTCAAGCTTTAGTGTGAGTGCCTTTGAGATGTCCATTAATGAAAATGGAGATCTTTCACGAGCTGTAGCTGAGCTTGATAAATGTGAAGGAGATCCATATGAGGTATTACTGATACAATATTTATGATTAATTTAATTGAATTAGATTGCACGTGTGTACAATGGAATTGGTGGTGATGTTAATCAATCACCATTATTCTTTATCTTACAGCCTAATATTCGTGGAGGACAAGTTAGCAATGCCAAGAAACTCTTGGAGCATCCTGTCATGCGCAAAGTCATTATGATGAAGTGGAAGGTTGAAATTTCTCATTGGATTCATGGCTGATGGGTGTATAGATTTTTGGCTTGCGGGATTATATTGAACAGCTTTTAATGTATTGTTTATTGCTTATGTCCATGACTCTTTCTGTCTCATTGAGTCATGAAAGAAAAAGTGAAAAGTTTAACCTTCAATTTCTCATTTGGTTGAATATTACAATTGCAACAGTGACTACATTGATAGCACTCCATTACTTTCGGTTTACTAAAAGATTTCTTTGGTGTGTCATTACTATGCTAGTGATTGGTGGAGAATTAACTCTACTTAATCTTTTTTATGGTTTGTTTGTGGATGATTTTCCATGGATCTGGTTTGTATGGCTCAATGATATTATGCTTCTCCTTACATCACTTTATTTTCTTCGCTTTGAATTACACGAAATGTTTGCTGAAGTTGCTCCACATAATCGCCGTTCTGGTATTGAAAATGAATGGCTTTTAGCACATCCAGCAGTAGATCGTGCTATTTACTATTGCTTTTATTGCCCCATTGCAGTAATTTCACAATTTCTTATCATGCTTGTTGGTGGCAATGAAGCAAAATATTTTAATTCGCATTTTAACAAAGTTCAGCTACCAACTTTTTCCATGGGTGTCATCTATGCTCTTAAAGAGTGTACAACACCATTCGACACAGATGCTCGTTTAGTTATTGGGATTTTATTAACACTTCTTGTTTGGGCACTCAGTTTGCAATATTTAGAAGTGCATGGGACTGCTGGATATTTAATCCCAATGATGCGAGGAATGCTTGGGGATTTCCTAAATTTCATTGCTTTTTATCTTCCATTTCAAGTTGCTTACACATGTGCATACTATCTACTCTTTCAAAACCAACCTGACCACCAACGACCACCTACATTTGATACCATTGAACACAGCTTTGTTACCACATTTTTAGTCATGCTGGGTCAAATTCAACTTGGTCCATTTGAAAAATTACGACTTCAATCAAAATCGGCTTATGTACTTGGATATTTCTTATTGCTCACACATGCAACCATTGTTATTGTAATGCTGCTCAATGTCCTTGTCGCTATGATGGCAAAAACAGTAGACGATGGACTTGATAAGGCAAAGCTTGAGGCTCTTATGAGCTTTGCTGAATGCGTTCTTCGCAGTGAAAAGACAGCAGGACTTCGTCCTATTGATCCTCAAGACTCAAGTGAAGAAGCAAAATTATTACATGAAGAAAGTAAAGAAAATGGTGATGATCTTGGCTTTCATTTGGATGAACAATCTACTGATAAAACAATCGAAGAACTCAAGCGTGAAATGTCAGAAATGCATTGCAAAATAAATCATCTTCTTGAACTCATGGAAGGCCAAGCCCGACGACGTTAATCCATTTAAACTTTTTATAAACAAGCAATTGATTACATTGATTTCAACTCCATTATACTACCATTCCAGCTGCGATAATAAATCAATCCAAACACTTTTGTCTGTACTAATATATCATTTATCCTCAGAAAAGTGTATTTGAAATCTGTCCTCAAACTTAAAGACAAATTGTTCTCAGCACATAAGTTTTTCTGCTATTTGAACACTTATTTTCTACCTTTAGGACGAAGTATTTAGCTGGTATAAATGTTTTTAATTCAATTCTAATTGTATAAGATATTGTCTTAAATTTTAAGACTTAAAGTAACTGAAACAAGAGTAAGTCAGTCTAACATGAAATGTTGGAATTGTCATCATGATAATTAAACTTGAGTTTACTATACCACAATCAATCTATGGTTTCATCACACTTATTTAGACTAATCGTCATCAATACAGGCTTGTGATTGGTTCAAATTGTGTTGACGAATGGCTATGACTCATTCCTTAAAATGGTCAAAACTGCGTACCTCGTGCTTTTTAACGTGGCAAGTTGCCTTGGCTGGGCCTTTGTGCTTGTACAAACTCTTCAGCAGCTCTATGCTGACAAAGACATTGCTGCCACCTCTGCCAAGCTTTGGGATGTCATTGGCGAACCTTTGAAAATTGTACAAACTTTGGCTTTGATGGAAGTGGTCCATGCCCTTGTAGGCCTTGTGCGTTCACCTGTTGGCTCTACATTTATGCAAGGTAATTGCTTGAATTGTCATGTGAATTAATTTGATGATTGTAGTGAGCTCGCGTCTGTGGCTTGTGTGGGCTATCAATGTGTTGTGCCCTGAATCGCGTACGCATTGGGGATTTATCTTGATGGTTGTCAGGTTGAAATACTTGTTGATATGTTGTATAATTTATTTATTGTAGCTGGGGTATGGTCGAAGTACCTCGCTATTCGTTCTATGCTTTGAATTTGCTTGATGCTGTGCCAGACTGGTTGTTTTTCTTGAGATACCATTTGTTCATGGTGCTTTATCCAAGTGGTGTTACTGGTATTTCTCATGATCAAAAAAAAACTATAATTTATACATTGATTGTAGGTGAAGTAACATGTATGATCAAAGCTTTGCCATACCTTGCTACTGGTGCTTACTCGATTACCATGCCAAACCCACATAACATTGCTGTATCGCTCTTTGTTGTGGTGTTGATTGTTCTTGTCATTTACATTCCTGGTTTGCCAATTATGTACTCGCATATGAATGTACAACGCAAGCGTGCTTACGCCAAGAAGAACGAAACCAAGACAATCAAAAAGGATTAATTGAAAAATATCATTTCGACGTTGATCCATAAAATTTTATTACGAGAATTTTTGTGTCATATTCTCACCTTTAAATCAAAAGTTATCACATGCAAAATGTACATCAAATTTATCTCTTTACAACCACGATTCTTTTGTTTTCGTCGAATTATCAGCAGAAAGTAATGCTGTCTCTGTGACCACTGCCGGACGAGCTGGAGGAACTGTAGGTGGAGCATCATCGTGGTCATCAAGATCATCATCTGAGGATTCCTCGTCCGATTCCAGTTCTAATAATGAAGGTGAATGAGCATCCCCAATATTGAGAATAATAGTGTCTGTGACGGTGTCATTTTCTCGATGAACTTCAGAAGTTCGTCCATCCATGGATTCGAGTCGAACTTGAGTATCATGAGTAATTGAAACTCGTTCACTAAGCCATTTTCCTTCATCTTGGGCTGATAGAACTGGTGATGGTACTGCATTAAGAGTAAAATGGGAGCTTCGTCGGTCCCCATTAATAACACCAAATTGAGCTTTTTGCGTGTCTAGTTCGTACTCTTCAAAGTCTTTCTCAAGAACTGAACGAACATTTCGTTTACTTGCATCTCGTCGCTTTCGTAAGATTACAATAGCAATAGCAGCTACTAAAACTAAAGCACCGATAATTGCAACTACCACAGCTCCAACAGGAGGTCCGCTTGACGAAGATGAAGGCGGCATTGTTGCTCGAACCGCAACTTTATTCACTTTTTCATTCCCGATTACGTCAGACTCTGTGTGTTTGTCAGCATGGTTTACATGGTGGTGGGTAATTTTTGGGGTGTGGTGAGGTTTCTTATGATGATGAGGTTTTTGTGCTTGCTTTGATTCGTCTGTATGGTGGGTAGCCAAGCAAGTCCACGGTGCTGCCAAAACCACTGCCTTAATCAAATACCCTTCGTGCATTGGCACTGAATTTCCTCAATGTACAATACTACGACAAGACCACCTTGATTGGCAATTCTCTACAATTCAACGACAAAATGGTCGCCGTATTGAAATCTAGTTTACTGAGCTAATTTAGCTTCAATTTATCTTAAAAGAGTAATTTTACATTAGTTGATCGAAATGACAACCTTTTGACATTCAAAATAAAGTTTCTCTCCAGGTTTTATCATTTTAAATTTCTAACTTATGACATTATTCACACTATTTTCAATAAATACGGAACATATGATTTGATCCACAACACTATTTTTAAGGTCTAAAAGAACATATGTAATGTTCCAAGGGGTGTGGCGAAAGGTCACACATTTTTTTTTCAAAATGATTTCGCGCCTGAATCCAGCAAACTCTCCAGGTGAAGATAATGGATCTAGTTTTTCATTTCAACAATTTCGTATTGCAATTGAAGAAAAAGGTGATTTGGAACTTGCTAAAAGAGAGCTTGATTGCTGTTTTGTCAATTACGATCAGGTATGCATTCAAAAATGATATATGTTGACTAATTCCATGAAAGGTTGGTGATGTTTATGTTGGCGAAGGTGGTGGGATACGAAAAACTCCATTGTTTGTCTTACTACAGCCGCGATGGGGTGAAGGTGTAGAACCAGTTGACACACATAAACTTCTCGACCATCCAATAATGCAACTTGTGCTAACTTTGAAATGGCAAGTAAGTTGATTTGATCTCAATTAGAAGACTAAATTATATTATAGCATTTTGGACTTCAAAACTACATGGAACAACTATTTGTTTATGCATTATTACTGTTGACGATGGCTTATTCAATTGCCCTGCAGGCTGTAGCAGTGGACGAATTAAAATCACTATTAGCTTTGTGGCTGTATGTTGTCAGTACAATATTTGTTGGGCTCGTGGCAGTGCGATTCTTTAACTACAAGCACCGAGTAACTTGGGGTATGTTTTCATTGTTGGCATTCATTGTTACCATTGTTGTTCTCTCCCAGCTAATGAACAAAATAACACAAAACGTGCCTAAATTGTGGTTGTTATGGTGCAATGACATTTTGCTTGGTCTAGCATCAGTTTATTTAATTTCTTGCGAGTACCGAGAGCTTGCATCAGAATTTAGTGCTGCAGCTCGGACCGTGAGAATGAGATCAGACTCTACACTTGGAGAAAAGTTTGCGGTGGTATATTTTTATTTAGTGAAGACTCCTTTAGTCATTCTCAAGGAGTTTATACTGATGTTATTTGGGCTACAACATGCCAAGTACTTTGATTCGCATTTTAACAAGGTTCAAATGCCAATTTACTTAAGCTTATTGGTTTATGTTGGATTTGAACTAATTTCACCCTGGGACGAAAGCGCACGAATGTACTTTGGAGTCATATTGTTGGTTCTATTATGGATTTTAAGTCTTGAATTTCTTGAGCTCCATGGTACTGCTGGATATTTGATACCTATGATTGCAGGCATGCTTGGTGATGTTGTAAACTTTTTAATCTTTTATGCTCCATTTCAATTTGCGTTTACATGTGCGTATTATCTACTTTTCCAAAATCACAGTGAACCTGGATACCGAACACTGAGTCATACCTTTGTCACCACGTTGCTTGTTATGTTTGGGCAAATTGATTTAGAACCATTTGAAAACTTGGGAGATTATCCTACATATATTCTTGGCTACATAATCCTTTTAGCTCATGCTACAATTGTTATCGTAATGCTGTTAAATGTTTTGGTGGCAATGATGGCCAAGACTGTAGATGGTGGGTTAGAAATAGCAAAACTTCAGGCTTCAGTAAGCTTTGCACAGTGTGTCTTACGAAGTGAAAAGAATTATGGCGTCAAGCGACTGCCCCGATCTACGATATTTAATGTACCAGATCAACCTAAAAATGAGACTTCAGAATCAACACAAATTGAGCAGCTTCGCAAAGAAATGGAAAATACGAATGATATTGTGATGAAGCAAGTTGAAAAAATTGATACCTTACATAACAAAATACTCGAATTGCTTCAAGCACAAAAAAAGCACAAATAAATTACCTGATAGCTTCAGTATTTTGAAGTAATATGCTTGTCAAAGCAGCAAATTTAAAGTCTTTAATATATATATTTTTGTATCAAAAATGATATTCCATTCATGTGTAAAACTCAATTTAAACGTCTTCAATGGCGATCTCTTCTATTTCGTTGGCATTTAGTAATTGAGTTTGTTTTTCATCGCATTCATCAACTTCAAGCAGAAAACGAATCAAAGGAAACATGGCGATAGAAGGGATAACGAGAATTAGAAACACGTAGTTGTTATTGCCATGAAATGTAGTTTGGGCCAAAGGTGTAAGAACGTAGCTGAGTAAGCAAAAGGTAAATACTACTAAGGTCACCGTGCTTGATAAAAGACCGTATAATTTGCTTGGAAAACACTCCACTACAGAAACATGACTTTCAGGCATTTTATATAAAAGAAACGTACTGATGTAAGCATATTGAATCGATGTGAGTGATCCCACTGCCATTGCAAGCAATACAAAACTCACAAGTTGCGTTGAGAGATAAGGAAGTGTGATGGCACCACAAAGCAATACAAATTCAGCGATTGTTATGTATCCTGCTATGCGGAAACCAAATCGTTCAATGATGTAGCCTGTTAAGGGAGCAAACACAAACGATGAATTGGTAACGAGTGGATAGAGGAAATTTGTGTACTGACTTCGCAGTGATGAATCATTTGGGACTATTTGTTTGACAATGTTTGGAATTGCACCACCAACAAATACATTGATAAGCACCATCATCGAACCAATTGTAATAAAGCACCAAAAGTCTTGTCGTCTTAAGTGAAGTTGATATCCTTGCCAAAGGCCCTTAAATTTTGAGACCTATTAAATATTAAGCTTTGACTAAAGAGTTTGTGGACATTTAAATGAGGCTTGATCCAACGTAATCCAGGAATAGTTGTGGTGGTAGATTCTGTCGAAATGTGCTCCACGGGAAAGATAATATAACTTACAACAGAACTCACTGCAACGACGACCCTAATAAACCATTAAAGTTGAGTTAAAACAAAGTTGGCATACGCATAGGCTTGAAAAAATGAAGCTCTTTGAATAGGAATTTTCAACAATACATAAACATACCCAGACGCATAAAAAGCTGCTACAAGAATACCGCAATATATAGATGGCTTTGAAAATAGCTCTGAAAGTTGTAATGATGAAAAAAGAATTCCAGTGCCACCAAAACCAATGAGTGCGTAACCAAGAACAATCAGACTCTCAGTGCCATCCTGGGATTTTCCCATTGACATGAAAATGTTGCCTATGATTGAGATCTAAAGACGTGATGATATTTTCAATAGCACAAACCATTGACGAAATGACTGCTGTGTAGCGTGGCCCAAGCAAATCAAGACTTATTCCAAACGCTGTTTGTCCAATAACTACACATAAGAATCCTGTAGAAAACACATTTTGCAGTTGAATTTCTTGATCCGAGCAAACTTCAGACGCTGGTGTATTCTCAGGGCAAAGCTCGTGCCATTGTTTTTCATCGACAAGTGTTGAGTAAATTGGCCCAAACCTATTGCGTAAGATAAAGAAGATGAAAAGATAGACATTAGCACCCAAGAACGAGCCCACCAGAGGTAAAGACTGTCAATAAGGCACTCAGAGCAAAGATAAATTCACGGGATACGGTCATCGATAGAGCATCAACCATTTCACTGCGGTGGTTTCGTTGCTGGTTGAGAACTTGTGCAGATAATCAAGTTTCAGAAAGTGCCAGGTGTGGTGATACATATGAGTTAACAATGCAGTGATTTGTCCAGCGAAGCAGCGGATTGATGTTATCAATGGTATAGTATAACATTCGATCGACTAGTACATGTATTCCACATTATGTCATAGTGAAGAAATAGTTTTTTGATGAAAATTGTAACTTGTAAGTTGCTGACAGTATATAATTTAATCGGAGATTTCGATAATTTTGACCATCTTCCATTTCATTCATGAAGCATCATTGGGAGTAAGTAGCAGTGTTTGTTTTTCATCGCATTCATGAGCTTCATATAGAAACTGAATCAAGAAGAAGCAGGCAGTGGAAGGAACAACAAGAATGAGAAACACATAATTGTTGTTGGTGTGAAATGTAGTTTGAGCTAAGTTTGTAAGAGCATATGTGAGTAAACAAAAGATGAATATAACCAGAGAGATTACACTTTGCAAAAGGTCATATAGTTTGCTAGGAAAACACTCCACTACATTTACATCAATCAAATATTGGTATTGGAGAAAGGTACTGATGTAAGCATTTTGAATAGATGTGAGTGAGCCAAGTGTCATGGCAAGAACCACAAAACTCACAAGTTGAGTTGAAAGATAAGGTAGGGTAATCACACCACAGAGTACGACAAATTCGGCAATTGTAATATAGCCAGCAATACGAAATCCAAAACGATGGATAATGAGCCCAGTTAACGGTGCAAAGAGGAAAGACGAATTGGAAAAGAAAATTGGTGCATTCATTCCGGAGAGATACATCATTCGGAATTATTTGCTGGATAATACTGGGGAAAGCACCACTGACAAACACATTTATGAGGGTCATTATGCATCCGATCGTGATAAAACACCAAAAGTCCCGTCGTTTTGCGTGATGCTTTAAACCCTTCCAAAGACCTTTGAACTTTCAGATTTAAAACATATTTCAGATGCCAAAGTGAAATTTTATTATGTACATCAATTTGGGGCTTGATACAACGTAAACCAGGGATGGGTGTGGTAGGACTCTCAGCCCAAATTTGCTACACAGGAAAGGTAATATAACTAATCATAGCACAAATAGCGACAACGACTCTAAGGTAAAATCAGTTTATGAAAGAAATTTCATAGAAAATTAAGTGTAAGCCTTGAAAAAGGGAAACACGGTCGATTGGAATGGCCAACAAGATATATATGTAACCTGATGCATAATACAATAATGGCGCAGTACATTGAAGGTTTTGAAAAGAGTTCGGCTAGTTGTAGCGCAGATAACAGCATCCCCATACCACCAAATGCAATGAGTGCATAACCTACTACAATGAGACTATCATTGCCATCCTGACGATAGCCATGAAAATGTTGCCAAGGATTGAGATCTAATCATATTTAAACGCTTCAATGCCAAACAAAAACAAACCAAAGATGAACCAACACTTGCTTAACGCGGTCCAACTAAGTCCAGAATCGCCTCTAACACAGTCTGTCCTCGAAAGGAACTCAAGAAACCTGTTTGAAACACGTTTTGCAATTGAATTATTGATCCGAACATACTTCAGAAACTGGTGTATTTGCAGGACACATTTCATGCCATTGTTGTTCGTCAACAAGAAGCGTATAAATTGGGCCGAACCTTGAGTTCACATTAGAGATGAATAAATCAAGATTTGTACCCAAGAACGAGACCACCAGAAGTTAATATGGTCATGATTACCCCCAAAGTGAAGACCAATTCACGAGATAAAATTTTCGGTGGAGAAGCAGTCATGGCTTTGAAAAATGAAGGCGTTAGGAAAATATTCTCGTTTTAGAAAGTTGCCAGCGTGCATATCGTTAAAGTGTAAAACAATGCTGATTTAAGAGAGAAAAAACTCATATCAAGTTACCCACCAGTTTGACCAACTAAGCAATCGATAGAGTCACCATTTCGAAAGCCCAATTCTTCAATCGTTCCAACGCCTCGAAGCCGAAGTCCATCGACAAAATATCGATAATGATCCACAGCAACACCCTTTTTTGTTGCATATGTTTCAAATACTGATTGAAGCCGAGTCTTTCCCTTTACTCTCACGACTATAACGTCACCATCACCGTCGACGAGTTTGAGGTTTATTGTTTTGGGTTTCTTGGAGATTGGAAAAATTTCCACAGGATCTTGACGTTCAAGGAGCGGCGAGAATGTTTTGACGAGGGATTTCATATTGGAAAACTGAGATTCTTTTCGGATAACGTCACCAGAGCAACCAGATGTATCTTGATGTTGGTATGACTTTGTGCTGTTGCAATGAATAACTTCAGTTTGATTGTCAAATGACAAAGTTGCTTTAGTTGGACTTGAGGTCGACGTGGTTCTCGCCTTCAATAGATCATTCATGCCAAGTTTCTTGCTGGTAAACATCCTGCTATTGGATAATTGCAATCGCGAATTGGTGATTGAAGCCAATGGCGTTGGGTGCTCCGACGGTAATGCTTGGGATATTTCGTTCTCTTTCCTTCTCGGCGATTTAATAATTGATCTCGTCAAGGGGATAGGGCTCAACGGAATCGCATTGATTTTGAAGTAATTTCCATCATTTGAAAATTGTGGTGTAGATTCTGAAGATGATCCGACCAAAGTATCATGTAGTGCAAAACTTGGTGGGGACTTGTGATTGCAAATAATGCTAAATATATTGTGAAGAAAATTTTAGACAAAAAAGTTGAAAAAAGAATAACATATTATCTAATTTGGTGGAAGAATTATCCCAAAGAAAGAAGTACTTGGGAACCTAAATCGTCCCTTATACAAAACGATTTAAAAGATCTTATTAATGAATTTGAATATAGTAATAAGAAGCTAAAGCTTAAGTAAACTATTACCTTTAATTTCGAAATTTTCACCTGATTTATCATCTTCTTTAACAAATTTGTATTCACCATCGATTACAATATCTTTATTATAAGTAATACTATCTGTTTGTATACGCACAACAAAATCAATATTTTTTAATGCAATATTTGCCATTGTAATTTGAGCATAGCTTGTTATAAATGCTTTTAGCCTAAATTGATATTTATATGTAGGTTTATTTAAATCAATTAAATAATATAGTTCTTCATCTTCTTTGATAAAATAATTATGAATATAATATCTGTTTTCACTTGTTTTTTGGATATTTATCTTTAATATTAATTAATTTATGAAACCATGTTTTAAATACATCTGAACTTATTACTTTTTGATTATCAAATTGATATTTTAAGCATTTTTTATCAATTAATGTTAATACTAACAGTATTTTTAATATCTGGAATTTTCTGTATTTCGCATAAATTTCCTTTTTTATCGGAAATTTGAAAAATTTATCCTGACCAATTAATTATACGTGGATAAAAACTTGATTTATCATAAGTTGTTACGTTTTCATATATACCATCATTATGATATATTAATCCACCATTATTACATTTATTATAATACGATTCTTCATATACTTCTATATTATCAAAAGTATATTCTTTAGGTATAAATCTTTTAACTATATTACTTACATTATTAGCATGTGTTCTATAATAAATTTCACCATTTACTTTTTTAAAGCTATTATCAAAATAATCAATCTTATATTCAAGTAACTCATTTCTCCATTTGATTATATCAGTAGCAAATTGTTTTAAACCTTCATTATTAGCTTCATATCCATTAAATAATTCGAATTGATTAATATTATATTCAAGTCTTGATATAGTCTTATATTCATCTAATTCATAATTATATACATCAAATGTATTCGAACTGTTTTTAATATACGTTATGAAGTTTGGATGTTCCAGAGAAACCACCATTGGTTTAATATCCATATTTATATATATTATATAATCTTATCTTTAAATAGAAATTCAAATTATAAGATGAAAAAAGATCGGATGTCCGGTAGTAGATAATTATTTATTTTTTTGTGTTACACCATGTTGTGTAGCAAAATTTATTTAAACATAAAAAACTGTACTTTATAAAATTCTGTAAACTTTGTATCATCTTTAACTCGATTACTTAAATATTCTTCTTCATTATCATGCATATGATCTATATCTGAATTTAAAGATTTGATAGTTGAAAATCCAAGATTACCTAAACCTCTTATATATATTTTTTCTTCACTGCTTATATTATAACGATCAAGTAATTTTTTAGCATAACTTTTAATTTGTTTTAATTTTATTGGTTTATTAGTATCTTTATTATTGATTGTAATGTCTATTTTTTTATCGTTATTAGAAATATTTTTTTTAATTTTAATTGCAGTCATTATATTAAATATATTAATTAAAAAATAATACGTCTTTCATTTGCAAACAGGTATCAATCATCGTCTGAGGATTCTGACGATTCGGATGAATCATTGGCGTTGCCTTTGTAGAAGAAAAGGATCTCACCCGCATCATCTTGACGAATAGCAATCTTGTTAATCACTACAGCGAATGCCAGAGGTTGAATATCAAAAGTGGCTCTGAATGCATTAACTTGGCGTTGAGTGAAATTGCCAATGCGTTGTGCATTTGCGACAGCATTATCAATAGTATGAGGAGGATCTGCAAATGCCCCAGGAAAAAGCCGCTCCATCGCACGTTTACAGGGGCCAATGTCTTGATAATGATTAAAATGAAAAATCCATTCACGGCAACCATCTCCAGCATCGCGCCGAGTATTATTTCTCATCTCGTACGTTGCTATCGCATCAAACACCTCGTTAGGATTGATGTTGCCCGCAGGGAAATCCGGATTCTGTCGAATGACTAACAAAGTGTCTTCATCAGTTCGATTCAACTCTTCTTCCAAGGTCTCCGTTTGTTCATCGCTCAATCCAATCAATTTTTGAGTCAACTTGGCCGCATTCACAGGGAGAAAGTGTGGATCGGACGAAGTATCAATTATCTTTGTCCTCTTGCATGATTTGTTTTTCGTTTTCGCGTGTTTTCGTTTATTGTGACTAAGGGAGTTTAAACCGATCAGTGGTAAGCATATATAAGGCGCTTGTGTTGTCTTACCTGCCCACGACGTCACCACGTCTTGTTGTCACCATTCCGCAGCCACAATAATGTTTTTATGAATAGCTAACCATTATCGATTTGCACCTGTGAGAAAACATATTTACCTGTGAAATGTAATAACTACCTATGAAAAGTGGTTTGAGTTGATGGTAAAAGTAAAAAAGTGATATAGTATAACATTCGATCGACTAGTACATGTATTCCACATTATGTCATAGTGAAGAAAT
>JNBS01002517.1:0-14282 GCA_002081575.1 Thraustotheca clavata
TGTGTATAGCAATGCAGATATTGTCATCTTGGATGCTCCGTTAGCTGCTATTGACGCTATGGTGCAGAATCAAATCATTGTACAGAAGTCACATTTTTATTTTAAGTACTTATGGTATTGTAGGCGGAATGCATTGAAAATCTGTTAGCTGAGAAGGCTGTGATTTTAGTGACACACAACCCAGACATTATTGCATCCGAACGGATCAACCAGGCAATACTTTTGGATGGTGGTGCAGTTCAAACCATCGAATTACGAAAACCATCGACAATTGCAACGAACACAAATGGCGCCAAACCTTTGGACACGGTGTCGAAAGACAAAGCTTTACAAATCTACGATGGTCTACAACGATCCAACAGCTCTGACTCTGATGATGATGAACACCGAGAGGTGGGCCAAGTATCAAGTCAAGTGTTTTGGCAATTTCTTGCTGCTTGTGGTGGAGTGTGGACGATTATCTTTGTCCTTTTGAGTCAATTGTTGTGGCAGGGTTTCCAGGTGTCGAGTGATTTTTGGCTCACCCAGTGGACATCAAATGCATCACGCGATAATACTGTTTACTATCTCAGCATTTATTGTGGACTTTGTTTGGCCAGTGTATTAATGGTATTGATTCGAACGCTAACCGTGTCCTTGTCTGGTTTGAAAGCCTCTCGATATTTGTTTGAATCGATGACCAAGTCTCTCTTAGCGGCTCCGATGTCATTTTTCGATGCAACACCAAGTGGCCGTATTATTAATCGCTTTAGCAACGATATTGCGAGTATTGATACAAGATTGCCATTCAGTTTTGGTTCGATTACTGCTGAGATGACTGTCATTATTGCATCGCTTGGCACAACACTCATTGTGGTATGTGAAGATATGGTGTGTATTTGTAAGATGAATTTGTAGGTTCGTTGGAGTGGTTTGTTGATGATCCCGATTTTGTTCGCTTATTTGAAATTGACTCAGCTATATTTGCAACCTTCACGAGTACTATCTCGTTTGCAGAAGACAACTGCATCACCTGTGCTTAGTTTTCTTGAAGAAATTGAACAAGGTATAGATACGTACTACATAAAGTGTATTCATATAGTGTACAGGGTTTGTCAGCGTGAGAGCTTTTGGTAAATCATATATGAAAAGTCAAGCACTGAGGAATGAATACAATATTGACACAAATCATCGTGTCGAGTATTGTGATATGGTTGTCGGCCTATGGTTCGAAATGATGATTGAGTTACAAGGCACATTCGTTGTCGTGGGCGTTGCCTTCTGCCTTGTTTACTTTCGACAATATCTTACTGCTGGCATGGTTGGTCTTGCATTTAATTATGTTCTTGTGGCGAATACTCATTTTGCTCAGATTGTGCAATGCTGGGCTCGCCTGGAGCTTGGTATGGTTGCTCCTGAACGTGTCATGGAGTTTTGCGATCTCGAGTCGGAAGTTACTACCACCGACAATCAACCTGCCTGGACTTTGGCCAAAGGCTCCATCGAGTTTCAAAATGTACATTTTCAATACAAACCTACATCAGATCTTGTACTAAGAGACCTGTCCTTCTCCATCAAAGCTGGTGAAAAGATTGGCATTGTTGGTCGAACTGGTGCAGGCAAGTCAAGTTTGACCTTGGTACTCTTTCGCTTATATCCATTGACTTCTGGACGAATATTTATCGATGGCCAAGACACATCAACACTAGAGCTTCAACAGCTACGAAAACAACTCTCCATCATACCTCAGAGTCCGATTTTGTTCAAAGGAACACTACGTGAGTTCCTCGACCCATTCGATTCATACAACGACGATGATCTTTGGATTGCACTGAAGAAAGCTGGCATGGCTGCAATGGTATCATCGCTTCCAGATAAATTGCAAGCTGAAGTGGCTGAACGTGGCATCAATTGGAGCGTTGGTGAGCGTCAAATGTTGTGTTTAGCACGTGCTTTACTGGTGAAATCTCATATTGTTGTTCTTGATGAAGCTACTGCTGCCATCGATCATGCTACTGATATACGACTACAGCAAGTCATATCGGAGGAATTCAAGGACGCCACAGTGCTGACAATTGCTCATCGACTGCATACAATTGCCTCATCAGATCGAGTTCTTGTGATGGATTCGGGTATGATGATAGAGTTCGACAGTCCGAGGGCATTAGTGGAATCGAAGGGATCGTTTTACAAGCTTGCAGAAGAAGCTGACATTCTCAATGAGCTAAAATAGGGCTTAATGGAAGCAGAGAAGTAAAATGTATCAAGTTGATTATATCTTGTCTTTTGTAAAGTGTAGATTGTTCTTATGTAGGTGTTTTTAGTATGAAATATTGTATAGAATACTGGATTTAAGTGCTTAGAAATATATGACTTAATATATAGTATAGTTAATAGAAGTATAGTGCAAAGATTTGGCGCCATTTTTGAAAAAGCCTGGTGCCGCACACATGAAACTCGTGTCGCTGGACGTGAACAACTTTAAGAGTTTTCGTGGATTTCACAGCATTGCGTTCTCTTCAGGGATAAACTGCATTACAGGACCGAATGGGGCTGGTGAGAGAGGTATTTAGATGTGTTCATGAATATAGTGTTTGTAGGAAAGTCAAATCTTCTTGAAGCAATTTGCTTTGCTCTGGGGTGTAGCATTAAGAAAATGTTCCGAGTAAATCAGTGGACGGATTTACTCAACTGTTCGACGAAAGAAGCTTGCTCAAAGTTGACTATAATGACTCGAGGTAGACAATTGGATGCTGGCATGTTTGGACAAAGCAATTTAGGACTCCACTCTGTGACAGTGTCTGCAACAATTACACCCACTGGCCAACGTTCTTATTACTTAAATAATCGAGCCAAATCCAAAAAAGGTGTTTGTCGGATATGCGGATAGAGTCATTTTGCGTAGAGTTGAAGCAGTTCCTGCGCACAAATTGTGGCATTAACACCAATGTTACTTTATGGTAAAAAACTATATTTGCAAAGTAATATTCTTGTATTTAGGCTCATCCAACAAAACTCAGCGCAACTTATGGTACGAAATTGGAAAAGCATCCTCCTACGTCTCATAGGCCATAAAGAAAGAAGACGAGCTTGCCTCATATATCTGCCAAGTTGATATGATGCGATGTTATTTTATTAGATCAATTCTTAGGTTGCCGGAACCAAAATGTTTTTGGAGTGTCGACAAGAAGCAATATCTTCAATTATCAAATTTAAATCGTCACTTGAAGCAATTCGAAACAACATATCATCCCTCGTACTCTCCATGCCAATTTTTTTATAACAGACAAATAGGAGCATATCGTTTTAAGAGAACAATTGTCCATCGCTCACAAGGTTGAAATGGAAAAGGTTTTGAGATTTGTCAAATGTGATATACAATCCATATTTGCAGGCAACACATGCATTACATGTCCAAGAACATTTGCTGCAGCAATTGAAAGTTGAACAGATCTGTACAGGTTTGCAAAATCTTTCCTCTCTACACTAAATTCTTCGCAGAGGAATTTGAAATCCTAGGAGAACTTGATGTCGTCAAGAAATCACACGACATATATTCGACTACTATTGCCAACAAGAAAAATCAATTACTAGAAATTCAAATAGAATTAGACGAAGTGAACCAGTCAATAACTTTTAACCCGCTCCGAACTGCAGAAGAACAGCTCGAAAAGTGCCACACTAAAGTCGAGCAGCTGAAATACAAGCTGGAAGCAGCAATTCAGCGAGAAGCCAGACTTGACGCTGACATAATGGAAATCAAACACAAGCAAACACAACTTTATCTCGACAGAAGTTCGTTGACCGATCGCGTCGACAAGTGTGGGGAGGTTATTGTGTAAAATATTTCCACCGATACTTATTGAGATTAGTCCATTGCAAGGAGTACATTCATGATAAGAGCTTTAAAATGGTATTGCAGTATAATCACGAATTACAAGAGCGAAACGCAAGCACTTTTCAAGTACATCGACTAAATTGTACTTCAGGAATCTGATTTCAACTCTACACAAAAAATATATCGAGCGAAAGCAGGAAATGACAAGTTTTGAAGACACGACGAATTACAAAGCTTTATTGGAGAGAAATGTACCTAAATTATTTGCTTTCGCACTAAGAGTTGAGTAGGACCAAGAACGAAAGGAACTGCAGCTGGAAATTAACTCCAAGAACACTTTGATAAACCATCTCCATGGAGAAATTATCGATGTTGGGCAAAAACTCAAAGCTACGCCTAATAAACGTTGTGTTAAAGACGACATTGCTCGACTTGAAAAAGAACGCGAAATTCTAAAATGCAAAAAGGCAGACTATGAAATGAAACAATTCCCATGTTTGAGCTCTCAACCTCCTCAGCAGGGACATGGTAGTATGCTTCTTTTTATCTCCAACATTATCCAACTAGGGGACTACGGGGTTTTACTTATGCACTTTCGATTAAAAGCTGAATTTTCCAAGTGGTGGCCGCTCCTCGGTTTACTTATGGAAGGCTATCTGCTGCACCGAATTTGCCAGAATTCTATAGTTGGTATTGATGAATGTTGTCACTCATTGTAATAACATGATATAGCGAAATCAATTTTGAATACTCGAGACCGCAGTCAAAATCTTATTATTTGGTATTTCCTTGTTTCAATGCTTTTATTTATTGACAAATAGGCCACTTGACGATCTCAAATTACAGAACCGGCATTGGGCAGCACAATGGGGGCAAATTCAACTGGAATATGGTGACAAAGTAATGGACCCATTGCACCTCTTTTCAGAAGAGTACTCTGATTCAAAGTTGTTTTGGCCCTGCTATCGCAAAGGTACGGAGACTAACGCTTTGCGTAGTTAATATGTGTAAAGTTGTTAGCTCTTGGCTATTTGTTGATTCCGATGTGACGGCAAAGCAGATATTACAGCGATATAGAATATCCTGTGTTTCAATGAATCTGAATATGCACAGCATTGGAGTAAAGCACAATTAAACTTAGAAATTTTGACAATATATAGTCACTTACGGGTGGTATGGCCAACATTAAAGACAAAACCTCTTTGCTTTCAAAAGCTATACATTTACATGAGCTATTGGATCAAATGTTCGCCGCATATGAAAGCAATTGGAATTGACATAATAGTATGTTTTAGAGATACCTATACTAATCGCTGCGTTGAATTGAAGTGTCTGGATGATCAACAAGTCCAATCGGTTAACCTAAATCAAAAGAGAATATCACTACAGTTCGTAACCTTACTGTGAAGGTTCACTAATATTTGTAGAGATAAATTATATAAGGCAGTGCAAGAGAATGAGCAACTACAGCAACGTGCTGAAGATTTGAGAGTTAACAAAATTGAACTTGAGGTTTGCATTTCATCCATCATTTTTGTAAAAATTGACTAGAGCTGCTTCAAAGCTTCAGTTCATCACCACTTGGAGTCTGAAATATTCGATAATATTTGCCATGGTCGGATCAATTGTTGCCAGCAATTAACGATACAATGGGATAAAGAATTCCACAGTGTCGTTCAGTATGTACTTATTGCCATAAGAAACTTACACGATATAGTGAAATTGGTGAACTTCAAAAAACAATTTACTCATCAGAAAATACTTACAACACTTTGACAAATGAACTACTTACTCTGACTTCCAAGCTAAATCTTCTATGCGAAGAAGAGACTGAGCTCCAAGCTCAAGAAAATGTTTCCAAATGTCCTCTCTTTAAATTATAATGCTGCCATAGATTCAATCTAAAGAGCTTCAGATAGAGCTACTACAATGGCAAGAAAGACAGAGAGATACTAAGAAAATCCTGGATGAATGTCATCATCGAAATATGAAAGCCAAAGACATTGTTCTAAGAAAAAGGTTTCTTCCAGCTTATATTTTCTAAAGTATTGGGTAGAAAATTAGAGAACGAATTGGCCCAAGATATTGAAACCTTGAAGCAGCAGTCGTCTCTCTATGCACGCTTAAACACTACTTTATCAGATATAAGATCAAAATTGTCAAGTGGCATTATTAAACCAAGCAATACCAAAGTTGACAGAACAATCACCCAGGTATTTTTTCAACTATTGCGTCAATAATGTTGTAATTAGATAAAGGAAGACATCATTAAAGTCCAACAAAAACTCGTAGAAAACCGAGCAGTTCTATCTCAATTAGTGGAAGACCGCTCTGTCGATCATCATGTGAACAATGCAATGGCAGCTCAAAAGCAACAAAAACTCCACCTTTTCCAACAGCAATCTACAGCCATTACGGATTCAATTAAAACTTTGGAAAATGGCATTGAATTGGCCTCTAAAACTGCAGCCAAAGCTCAAATTCTCGCATATGAGGGCGTAAACACAACATTTCAATCCATTTTTCAACAACTAGTCCCATCAAAGTCTGCATCCATACACTTAAAGCAGTTATCTGCTGTTGAGGTAGTTGAAAGTCGAAAATTTTCAAATCCAATGGAATCGAGTAGTGTGGGGTGAATTTAAGAGTAAATGGTCGTATTGGCGTATCAAAAGAGCTTTCAGGTGGTCAACAAACCTTACTCGGTAAAGAATGGTTGAAACCAGCAATCTCAATGGAATTAGGCATGGCGTATGTATTTGCCCTTGCGCAGTACAGCGCTTCACCACTCTATGTTCTCGATGAAATAGATGCTGCTCTTGATGAAAGTAATCAGGTGATAAAAGATCTATTTAATTATAACGAAGCATCGAAATAGGTTGTGATAGCAGATCTGATATGGAAATTCTTTGGGCAAAGCCAAGTTTTCTGCATATCACATCACGAGGTAAATGTGTCTACAGCGTTAATCGTCTAACTCGAAACATAGGCTGTGCATGCTAAAGTATTTTAAATAAGTTTAACGCATCCTGATAGCTCACTAGGCAAAAACTCTGCTGAAGGTTCGCAAGGATGGAGCATCCACATTCGTGGATGTAGTGCACAAGAATTAAAAGTTCTCTTCATCTCAAACAATAAAGAAATTGCATTATGAAGATCAAGCACATTGCTCTTCCTTTTTAGCATGAAAATTGCGCTCAAAAGCGTAAGGTGGGGCATCGTCACCTGCAGGAATCTTTGGTTTGCCTGTCATGTAATCTGCCACCATATTTTGGAATCGATGAATTGTTTCTTCGAAGCGGAAAGTCATGCGGCCACCTTTGTACGATTGTGCTTTAATTCCAATTTGAACACGTTCACAGATGGACAAGTCTTGGTTGTTTGTCATATCATAAAAATCCCACATCTTTTGAAGCTTATCGTTGGCATCTTTTCAACAAGTAAGATATCATATTAAACTACCTTTCATACCTGGATCATCATATACATTAGGGTGTGCTAAAAATGTGGCATGTTCTGTTGTCGTGTCAGGTCCTAAAGAGTTGTCAGAATTTGCAATTGGTAATGAAAGTCAACCAGTTGGTTCAAGAATGACACAATAGGCACCATGCGGCAACAAAAAATAAAATGCATTGGGGAAATAATGATGGAACCATGCAGTAACTTGATTAGCACCAGTGAGCCCTGGCATTGATGGCAACAAATTGATATCCAAAGGAGTGCCACCGTTTGTCAATGGAGATGTGACAAATCCAATATAAGACCCAGTACCCTAAAAGCTTCCACATTACTAAAGTTTCACAAGGTAATTATACCTGAGCACGGTGGTGATCATCTACACGGGAGACATCACACAATTCTGGATGCACTGCTGGTAGATGATAGTATTCCATAAAGTTTTCAGCCAAAAGCTTCCAGTTGCATTTCACTGGAATAGAAGTGCTCTTATACGCAACAAGTTCATTAAATGGATATTCCGCAAGAGTTTCTCCCAAATCACCTAGGTATTCTGACAATGGTGGTGCATCTCCACTAACATTGGCATAGACAAAAGGACCAAACGTATCAATACGAACGGGAAGTAAACCATAATCTTTCTTATTGAAATTCTTGACACATTCTGTTGAAAATGCTTCCTTCACCGAAGCTGAAGGTTCCTTTTCCAAGCCAAAATCATGGTCATTCGATATTCCATCTCCTTTGAACATAGGTGTTGCAAGCAATCTTCCATCCAAAGCATACCCCCAACGGTGATATGGACAACTAATGACTGGATATCTTCCATTTTTATCAACAAGTTGCGCTCCACGATGACGGCACACATTATAGAAACCACGTATGGAATTATCTTTTCCACGAGTTACAAGAATGGGTTGTCCAGCTGCCGTGGATACAATCGTATCACCAGGTTGTTTAAGTTTCTATCGACTATGAGATAAAAAAAGTATGTACAATCCCCACCTCTGTGTACCCAACCACTTGCCACCCTTTGGCAAAGAGACGTTGAAGCTCTTTTTCATAATATTCACCCGATTGGTACGTCTCTGGGTTGATCGTTGTGGCTTCAAGCACTGGTTTACGTAATTCCGTAAAGTAACTTTCATGTTCAAAACGAGAACGTTGACTAGCAATCATTTCCATATCAATTGAAGGACGTCCTCCTATAAAACGACGAAGAGGTCGCAATGCAGTTCGTAGTATCATCAACACGTACAATGTTAAAATGCAATTCTTCCATCAACGAAAGATCTTAAGCTTCAAGCCCATCCATTGGTTGGACAACTTCAACCGAAAACAATGCTAAAGCTGATCTCGAATCCCGTCAAATCCAATACCTCAAGTGAATTCTTTATAATGGTATACATCAGAGCATCTTCGAATATAGATTCTCTCTTCGTAAGCTCCAAAAGTTCATTATTTCCATTATTTTATCCATTTTTTGTAGTTTTCAATCATTAACTTGATCTTTGTATTGAATTCAGTCAAAATGGGTTGTATCAGGTCAATCCTCCTGACAAGACACTGGGTATACTGAGGCGAACACGCGTCCGGATGATAGTCACCTCGTATCTTTTCGCTCGAGAAAAAAAACGATGCGACAGATGGGATGTCTTCCGTCCTATCAGTATATGATTTTTAGAGAGGGGAGAAAGGCACGCAGCGCAACTCACACAAACCTTTAAAAATAAATAATCAGCTGGTCCGATTGAAAGTAAAAAGGTATTGAATATAAGAGAATGTTATATATGTAAAAAACGAGAGTTTGAAGATTAATAAAAGAAAGGTATAATTTTATATAGGGAATGAGATATTATAACACCTACACTCTGCAGCTGCGGAAAAAGTGGGGCAGCTTTCCAACACACAAAATTTGCTGAATCATGATGCTCTTGCAAGCTATGGACGACATCGCAATCGCAGAAAGTTTAATGGCATTGACCAAGTCAAGTGTACCATCGGATCCATTAGTTGTGTCATTGCAATCAACGGATGCATTGAAACAATTGACACGTTTGGCAGATGAAGAATTCAAAATCATGAACAGTCCAACAGGTATTGATGAGTCATGGTCAAATGACACTATGAGAAAGATGGAACAAGGTTTAAAGAGAATGAAAGTGGAAGAATTGATGCTTGGACCGAATCATACCGAGATGAAACATCATCATCGACGAAATGGACAGCTTGTCGAACTTGATCGTGAAGCGGAATGTGAATTACGTCTACAACCTCTTGAACGTGATCGAAAAATGTCAGTATCTTCATGGTGCTCAAGCGATAGTGATCAAGGTACTAAACGAATTGGAAGCTATTCACCTGAAGATCGTGCTCAACGGATTCAACGATATCTCGAGAAACGCAAACATCGAACTTGGGGACGTAAAATCAATTATGGAGTTCGTAAAAACTTTGCTGATTCACGACTGCGAGTCAAAGGGCGATTTGTCAAGAAAGAAGATGAAGAATTGCTTTGCCTTTACCTTGGCTTGACTTAAAATTTCATTCCACGTCGATGGACGACGGAATCCACGGCTGTGACGGCCCTTTTTATCTTTGCTTGTACAAATTGGCGATGATAGTTTAAAAACAACATAGTAGTAGTAGAATATGTAGTGTAGTTAGTATTAGATACATGTTTTCTTGATCTTCCTTCTTCTTGCTCTTTCTTCATATTGTATCGAACCCTTTCACTCGATTCTCGTCCATAGCTGTTTGATCTCTTTTGATCGCGGCTGCACAAGATCCATTTGATTACCTTCGAGATTTTGGATCGCGGGTTCGATATTCCTTGGTTGGACCTGCTCATGCCTGGCGATGCAGATCGCAATTTACCATGGCCAAGAAGGTGCTTACTCCAGAAGAAATTGAAGCTCGTCGTTTACGTCGCAATGAACAATGTAAACAATATCATATCAAGAATCGCGAACGACGACTTGCATACAAACGTGAAAATCATGCTAAAAACAAAGCTCATCGACTCCAAAAGATGAAAGAATGGCGTGAAAAGAACAAAGAAAGACGAAATATGTACTTTAAAGAATGGTGGCGAAAGAACCGAGCTAAAAATTGTGTTAGCAGTGGCACGGAAAGTGATGATAGTACATGTTCGACTAATTTACTCATGCTAAGTGAAGTTGCGCTACAAGTTAAAGTGGATGATCAACCAATTGATATTTTGTTGGAAGATGTCCGTAGCCCAATTCTGTGCTTGAAAGAAGAACCATTTTATTATCCTTTAGTTTAGATGACAAGATCAAGATAAGGTCATGTATTTCAATATAATTTAACGTTTCCATTTTTTCGATCGTCATTTTCATCTACTTACTTTTATCGGTTACGTAAAATATCATATTGAAAATATATAAACCATGAACGTTATCAGCAGTAGACATACTTTTATATAGTTTGCATTAGCTTTGCATATTGATTAAGTTGTAAATGGGAAGCTAATGTAATACTATTTCATTCCTTATGTGTTTGCTTTTACCATCTTGGATTGTATTTTTGTACTAGTGATATTTGCAAAGTTGTAAGACATTAATTTCCCGATCTATTGAGTGAAAAAAACATTGTGATAGATCATTAACGACTATTCTTCACAATATTTGTACTAGGTACTTTTAAGGGCACTGATTGCCTTGAATATCCATAGTAATACCCCCATTAACGGAGCCTTCGACTTTGTGAGAGTAGCAACCAGTGGAGTTAGAAGCTCGTAGCTGTGCAGAATTAGTACCATTACCACCAATGTTGGAGTCCAAATATGCATTGGCATGTTGTTTGATAAAAACAGTGTAGTCAGATAGACCAAGCAGAAAATCTTGAGCATTTCCAGATGTGGCAATGGACTTTTTAAAGGCATGATCAATACTTGTTGTTAGCTGATAGCCATCTTGTTCTGTTGCTTCAGGTTTAATGTTACGACGAATGTCAACAAATTCCACACGATGTGGGATTGACTCGGTTTGACCAGTGCTGTATGTGATGTATGTTGTATTACCAGAAAATGGGTAATCTTCTTGAACAACTTGTTTTGAGGTATGGCCATGTTCATAGGAAATAGAAGTAGTTGTTGTGACTTGAGTACGTTGATCGAACCATTGAGTCGATGCATTGTTAGTGTAGATTTGATCGTTGAAAAAAGTAAATTCTTGAACAACCGAGTACACCTTGGATCCCTTTGAAGTGGTAATAAGCGTTGAAACAGAGTTTTTACGGGAGGCAGTAGTCTTGAATGTCATATCCAAACCTACACAGAATTACTTTAAACCAGCTCAAGCCATTTACCTTTAACATCTTCGCCAACAGAGGGGACCACTCCAGGAGAAATAGATTGACTTTGTACCTGAGCTGTGGTTTTATTGCCATTCTTATCCACGTACACTAGCAAATTTCCAGTCATCGGCCAGTAGTCAAGGCCAAAACCCACACCAAAGCTCACATTATGAGCTTTTCCATCTAGAAATTTCCCAAGAAATGGAGTCAAGTCAGCCAAATATGTTGGTGCTTCAAAAGCGTTTGTGGCAACAATAGGACGCCACATATAAGGCGAAATACCACCGGTGTAAATCAGGGGGAAGGGCCAAATAGCACCAACAAAGTCACCATCAATAAGAATTTGGACTTCACGAAATGCACCATTGCCACAGTTAGTCTGCAATGGCACAAGATATTTGTTCGGTGGATTTGTATACCAAAATTCATCACATCCATGATGACTGAGAAAGACTTCAAGAAAAAGCTGCTCCATATTTTGTGGCAAAGACACAAGACCAAAATTTGCTCCAAGAGTACTTGGTTGAACATTAAACCATCCATAAGGTCCATTCTTGTTTGAAATACTCACGATGGAGTCGGGCTTTCGTGGAACTGAGCGGATATCACTACCACACGAGTCTTTTGGTTTGTAAAACTCAGCTGTTAGAGTAATAGTGAAGCTGCTTGTGTAAGTTTGATCAACAACATTGTCTAGCGCAACAACTACGTTGCCTCCTTTTGCAAAAATGTCTTTATAGGTAGAAATGTCTTTGACCACTTCCCACGTTGCGCCTAATGACGTTTAAATCAAGACCGGAAATGACTAAATACCAGTTTTTCGGCTTGGCTCTTGAGTTGTTGTACGCAACAATTCAAATCCATTTACCCAAAGTGCAGCAATACGATCAAATTGACGACCGCTGGGAACTGAAGCTGACCAACGAAGGTAAATAGCAGTGTTTTCAGGGTCCTCAATACACGATGGAGCAGCAAATGATCCTTGAAAAGGTTTTCCATACGATGCTCCAAAGACATAATTATCCATCAAAACAACTTTACATGACTGGTTTTCATAATGAACTTGGTTGGTGTTGACAGGGAGAATGTCATCAACTGAATGAATATACTGCGCGGCAACAGCAGCGATACCAAATACTAAATATCCAAGCATTGTGGAAATTGAACAGTGATCTGAAGACCACCATCATGATGAGTTCTGATTACATTGAAGGTACTAAAAAGTCTGATTACATGAATGGAGTAGAGCTCATTTAAAATCCACCTTTGGTTTATTCGGAGTACCATTTTAACAGTTGCAATTGCTTCATCATGTGCTACATTTTGTTGTGTTTAGTAATGTTTGCGAAAAAGTATGTGTTTTTCACTAAGGTTTCAAAATACTGTGCCAATTAGTTATTTTACCATATATGTTTGATTGAATAGAGTATTCTCGTGTTTTGTCTCAAAGATCTTTCGTAATTGAAACATGGGATGCTTCATTCCTTATCCCACCAAAACTTTCATGTATATTGCGGTTTAGTGCTAATTAGGTTGTAGACATTTGTATTCATTCAGGTTGTAGACTAAAATTGATTGCTAGCTGGAAACATTGTAATAACAGTATATGCATCTTATACTGTGTTTTTTCAAGAGGAATTGCACTAACAAGACCATGGCATATGCAATCCCAACACTGGTACTTGTTCATGTGGCTACACAGGTACACAATTATATATATACAATACAAAATATTGTATTATTTTCTTGCTAGAAAATGCTTGTCAATGTGTACCAGGGTACCCTAATTCCTCTGTCTATGGTACTTGCGACTGCTTGACAAGGAACGAATTAAATTTGCTCAACTTTACATCTTAGACATTAGGCTCCTGTGTTTACCATTCTGAATATTATGGTTTAACATGTCAGCGAACCCAACCACCACCGATGGCTACTTTAGTTGTCGACAACAAAACAGCCTATGCAGGAAGTATGGTTTCCAAGGTAAATATTATGATTTTACTGCAAAGAACGTAATGTTATTTAGGGATATCAATTCTTTAAAGTCTTATGGAACTCTAGCTCATCTGACATTACTGTTGTGTTAAACTCAACTACTGGAGGAAACAAATGTAATTGTTAGCATTGAGTGAATAGTATGCGGATATATATGCTTCATTTACAAATATGTATCCCACTGCAGGAAGCGCCAAAGCCACGACATTTATCAGTGATGCTAATAGAACTGATGGCTTAGATTCAATCACACTCTGTGGCTCACTTGGAAGTTTTCCTAGATGCATCAATGACACATTTCGATTTTGTTCTCAGCCAAATGATCAATTTATTCAAGGTACAAAGTTTTTTGTTGCCTATTTTTCATAGCCTCAATAGGTGCTCCTGGATATTTCTACATTGGTGTCTTTGGCTACACAAGCCAATTTTTAAATTTATGTTCAAATGGATAAATGCGCTACAGCATCATGTTCCAACTGGCTAGGTACTCCATCTTTTCAATTTAGTTGCTTATGTATGTGTAGTATTATGGAGTTGTGTTCGCTGTTGGAGCGGTGAAGCTTGTAATGTTCCTCAATGCCGACCTGATTGTGTTGACTTTAACGATTGCAAGGCGAGGCTTTAAGGCTTATTAACTAAAACAATAACCTGGTTTAGATACCTGGTTCATCGACATCTCAAACTACTATATCAA
>JNBS01002519.1:0-12392 GCA_002081575.1 Thraustotheca clavata
AAGATGGAGAGGTGTCGCTTTATTCTATATACAGCATGAAAAATTGCATCATTTTGATAGTCAAGTACGTGATCTTCTTGATGAATATTTGCTCCATGTGAAAGAAGCAATGACACAAGCTTGATTAATGATAGTCCAAAATTGGGATGTAGTTATCATGTGTGATATTTTGAAATGCATTTTGTGGACATTTGATTATCATATGCAAATCAAAATTGTTTGCTTGATAAATTCCTGTATACTCACTTAGATCGTAACTTTTTATTCATAAAGCTCACTGAGGTTAGTCTTACTATATTTTTGCATTTCAAACTTGTAAAAATTAACGAGTTCACATAGTATACTGGGATTAACTCTCAGTTTATTTCGAGCAAACTGTCATCAATCCTTGGACCTGATAAATGTAATGCTGCATTTATGTGCTGCTTCTTGATTACCCATCCAAGATCAACAAGCTCCTCATCTACTTAGTCATGAACCTCGCAGCCTGCTCATCGTATTTTCTTGGTTTGGATATGGTTGTGCACAATCCTTCATTTGTACTACACTTTACCTGGTGGGTCGTTCCACAAGGATGTACGCTAGCAATTAAACGATTGCACCAAATCTTCGACAGATTTTTCTCCGAGTTGCTTAGTATTGGTAGGAGCGTTGTATTAACCATTTCGTTCACTGCATATTGTAGCTCATTAAATGATACTTCTTGATTGGATTTGGATCCAGTTTAATGTCATCCGAATCGATGACCAAGTATGGAGATGCAGCTAGCTCTTCAAACTGCTTGTTAATGTCAATGCCCAGATCTTTCAGGATTCTATTACCAAGTAAGAACTCTTGTTCATCTCCCTCAATAATAATGCATTTCACAGGATTGGCCACTGTTACTGGGCCTGCAGGGCCTCAAGGGAAGATGCTTTTTCTGCCAAGGCGATCATTTCCTGAAAGATTTTCCGTCTTGTACCAATTCGGAAAAAGCAACTTTGATTAAACAAAGAAAGAATAACTCTGAAAAGCAGAAGATCCAGCATTTCAATCAGAAAAGGACAAGTGATTTGAAACTTAAAAGAATTACCGAGTGCTTGAGTACTTCTCGTATGGTACAAACAACGAAGTCCTACAGCTTCCATAATGTGCTGACACTAGTGATGATCATGAAGTATTGTCTCGAGCAAATGTCAAAAAACTTTGTGCTGAATATTCTTCTGTACAAGTTGAGAGGTTATCGCAGCCTATTGAAAGTATTGTTGTGGGTGGTGGTAGACATTTATCCACTGAGAACGTCGCCGTTCGTATAAAAATTGATACGGTCTTAGCACTTAAATGTTGCTTTGGAACGTGCATAATTTCATTTTTAAATCGTTTGACGCTTTGTCGCTTAAATGTGCTGGAATATTTATCGTCAGAAACATCGTATGCAATACCATCGTTGCTGACGATTTGTACGTGTTTGGCATTTTCAAATTCCAATATTTCGGCTAACTCTATAGCCGAAATAGCTTCACGTCATCATCCTTGCATTCCCAATTTGAAATTCTTAACGTTAATACCACAACTTTTTTTCAGACGTTATGGTTGCAAATGTCGTATAAGAATTGTACATTTCTACTTTTGGGCTTTCGGATGCGAAAAGAGTTCTGTAGAGACATTGTCCTTTACAACTCTTTTGAACTTCCCCCAATAGTTCATTAAACGGTCTTGGACATTTGAATTTGACATTACCATTTTTAGTTGAGTTGCAAAAATCTTGTCAGTATTTGGGATTTTTTATCTTGAGTAAATTGATAATAGTATGTAGTTCTTGAAGTACACGTTCTTCTGTCAATTCATCAATTGGTACATTCTATAGTAAATTGCATTCGTCTTCCAATTGATCACGATCCATGTTTTCCTTTACAGTAGTTACGATTCTTTCGTAAGCTTCCTCGTTGTATCTACAATGAGCAAGCAGCTTTTTTTCATACATCTTTCGTTCCTTCTTCCATTTCACCAGCGCATCATGGCTCAGTGACTTGATCATAGGTGCAACAATAGGAACAATGTGTGAAACAGCGGCCGTTGGAGTCATTGCATCGGATCCATCTTTCAAAGCGGAAGTTAATTCTTCATTAATTTCTTTGAAATCTTGCGTTGACATGTTGACAATAGATTTTACTATTGATATCAATGTAGTATGTTGTGCAATAACAAGTAACACAAGATAAGGGAGACTAGCCAGTCACATGGGGAATTTGTTTACTTGTTTTCCAAGTAAGTTCTAAAATGCAAAAGCTAAAGTAAATACACAAGTTATCTTCAGGATTCAACCAACGCATCAATTATCAACGGAGTGAATAACAATGGGTTTGGGTTTCGGATATAACTATTAGTAAAAATGTATTGAGATTTGTACATTTGGGTTTCTTCTACCTTCTATCCCCAAAGTAGTGAAATGATCAACATAACACACTTCAATGAGCAAAGTATTATCTTTACCCGGTTGGACGAGTCATCTAAAATGTTCGCATATCATATAGTTGGCGAGGATCAAAATATTATAAGAGCAGCCGTAAAATCATCAACAAATTGGATTGGGAGTGTAGAGAGATTGGCTTGGTATTGCTCACCTTGTCATTATTGTAATTTTTTTAAAGCTTGGTCTTTTACATTATCTGCTCTGTTTAAACAACAGCACGCTTTTAATTACATTCTGTTTAAAGTATTTTTGAATGTATCACTGTGTTCCAATTCCAATAAAGCTCACTGTACTGCTAAAGCTTGGAAAACTACGTTGAACAAACCTATAAGAAATTACTTCAACACAATATCCAAAGGGTGGTAAAAAACTAGAAATGATTCATTTACTTAACACCAAGATCTATGGATAATAGTGAAAAACCTATTTCATTATATGTAGTGGATTTCCCATGGATGTTCGATTGCTGGTATCAATGCCAGTAGATTTAAATCCATTTTGGTTGCTCGCATCGCGAAGAACTAGGTCAAATGGAGCTCTCTTGTATGGTTGGAGTTGTGGCATTGTATTTAACGACATCACTTGGGGTGTTGGCTTCAGTAGAATCTTTTCATAAAATTAGTTGTTTATAGCAATACGAATCACCTTGGGTCGAGAAAAAGTTGTCTTGGGGTATTTAGCCTTCTAAATGAATATAGTAATGTCTATCAGTGCAATTACCTTGGTGACATTTGTCCTTCCACGATCTTGTACTGAGTTGTGTTGATTATCTTTCACGACTTCAATTTTTTCTCGCTCTTGGCAAATAGACTGGTGCTTCTGAATTCGTTCCTGCATGCCATTAAATACCACAAATATTACAAGTCTGTAGCTCACAGGAGCAAAACCTCGCCGGCATTTCATACATTTAATACGCCCATCTTCCTCAATTGGTCCTAGTAATCCAGCGCTCAATGGTTTACATGGCGCTTGAGGTGTTGGCTGAGGAACACAATTACTCACATGGTTAAAGTAATTCCCCGTGCTATGATGCATTTAGTTAAACATTAAAATTTGGTAACCTGATAATTAGTTTGCAAGTAGGACACGGTACATCAACAAAAGGGTTTTTGTGAAAACAAGTCTTTTGATGAATAGGCAAAGAGACAGGAAAATAGAGACGCTGACATCCAACACAAGGTACACTTGATCGTATCATTCTTTTACGAGGTAATTGAAATAGCACTGGTAACTACAGTGTCGTTAAAATGACACAAATACATCGAAGTAAAATGCTATATTACTGTTAGTCGTAGTGTAAATTAAGCTAGATAAAGGAGTATAAAAGGACAACGACAAAAGCAATCCATGCTGCTGCATAGCTCTTTGAACTTGATGAGATGATTTTTTGACTGCAAAAAGTTGAAAATGCTTGATTTATTGCTTCCTTTGGGTTTATTGTTTGTGTAGAAGTATTTAAAATGCAGTTTGGTAAGTGTGCATAAGCCGAATTGATGTAAGCTTTACATGCAGTTGACGTACAAATTGGTGCCGATGGATGCGTTGGAATAAGAGCAGATAAAGATGTTCCATTGGAGCCTATAGAAGCTAAACAATCTTCATCCACAGGCTTTTGTGTTGATATAAATGATATGACTGTCCGATCCAAAGAATTACAATAGCCACCATTATGTGTCAATAGTGAAGACTCAAGTGTACTACACAAAATTTTCGACGTAAATTTTGTAGCATTATGGAGATTAATGCCATCAGAAGTCATACAATTTGGCATATCTTGATAAACAGTATCGATATTATCAAGACATACTTTTGTAGCACATAATTGTTTAAGTTGCGCTGCATTTTTAAACTGTACAAGCTCTGATATCGCTCCTTCAGGTTCATTCAAAGCAGTCGTACAATTACTCCACGAAGGCTGCATTGCTACTCCCAAGAGCGAAAACACATCTTGTGTAGAACAAATTGGTAGTCCAGCAACACATTTTACCATCAGCAATACTAGAATTCCACGCATTTCCAATAGAAAATTTCAACTGAGCAAATTCAAAATTAAACTTGCAAAAATAGAAAGGCAACATCAAATAGATTATTTATACCTCAAAATATACGATTTTTACTATAGCTTTTAAGAGTGTCATGAATAAATCTATCCGGGAATGAATGAATTATCCGGTAAACTCGATTGTGTACTATATTGTCTATACTAATCGAGTTATTCTATCAAGTATCAGCTGCACCTTTCTTACCTAGAATAGCTTAATAAAGGCTTCTTAAAAAATTAATCTAGGGCTAATCAGGTGCATACATTTTCCAAAATAAAGGCCTTGAGTGTACATGGTCAACTCTGGAGCGTACTTTTAGTCCAAAATCGCAAAGCTTTTAACAGAAGTCCCCTTTTACCAAACGTAGGAATAAATAATTTGCCTCGGCAGTTGATGCCCCAGCAATATCATAGCGACAGCACCAAAAATTTCATATAAATGTGGTAACATCCCACTTAAGTCCGACTGTGCAATTTTAAGTTGAAGGTAGTTTTTGATATCCTCAACCAGCATCTAATCATTTCGATACGCAAACATCAATTTGATTGTTGTATGAGAGCTCCTAAGTCAGTACAATTGTGCTTTTACCAATTGTAGGTAATTGTGCTGGCTTAAGTTTGTGGTTTAGGGGATGAGAGGAGGAACAACATTAACACTTGAATTTTCATTTAAAGATGAGTGCCGTTGCTTTGATAAGACTATTCTATATTCACAATTGTTATGGACTTGCTTTCTTGATTCTATTTTACTTCCTCAGCATATTATACAAAAAGCAAATTGAATCCAATGTTTAATAAAGATTTTCTCAGAATTTTTATTCTAGGGTAATTCAGGTGCATATCACCAAAACGCCTGAATTAAGCAAGCCTGAGTATCAGTAAAACATGAATATATTCATTAAGGATTAAGTAAGATTTATGTTTCTCTACTCAATGTTGTACATAACGTCGAGGTTTTGTTGGTAGAATGCTGGGCATAGACCTTGTACACAGTGATGGCCAGGCTTTTGGTACTCAATGACCTCTAGCATATCCCACATGAGTCCATATTGTAAGTTCTTAAACCATTCGAGCTTCTTAGCAGAAGACGTATCATTAGGATGACGGCTCCACAATTCGGCTACATCCGAGAGCATGGCTTCAATGGCTTGTCTTTCCAAGCTGGAAAGTCGTACAAGTTGAAACTTCGTTAGCCTTGACGGCTCCAAAAGTCGTAAGTGATTGAAGTCCATGCGAATTAAATGGTACAGCTCGACATATCGAATAAGCTCTTTAGCTGTCAATGATTCATTGCTAACAAAAGAGGAGACACGAACAAGTTCTGCTTGATTCGCAGCAAATTGACCATGCAAAACTGTGGCTACATCCTCTTCTGTAGGCCCATGGTTGTTTTGATTGTCGGGTAAGGGCACCAAATCAGCCACTACATCTTGGACCAACTCGTGGTCATCTTGATTGTCGGTCAAGAGCTCACCCACCACAACTTGGATCGGTTCTTGGTCGCCTTGATTGTCGGCCAAAGGCACCAAGTCAGCCACCACCTCTTTAGTGGGATCAAGGTTGTTTTTTTCATTGCCTTCCAAAGACACCAAATGAGCCACCACCTCTTCAATAGGTTCGTGGTTGTTTTCATCGTCTACCAACGGCACCAATGGAGCTAAAATCTCATGAGTAGGCTTTAAAGCCGTACTCGTGACGTATGGTACATGGTTTGCGTCGTGATTGCTTGGTTCGTTTCGACGGCTTTTGAGGCGCTTGTTGTTGGAAGAGACAAAGGCTTTCGAAGCTGAACTGAAGACCGAAAAGCAAGTTGAACAAGAACATTGAAATGCGTTTGCATACTTCCTCAGCATCATCAGTTATTGACAAGCATAATGTTTTTATTGGCCTGTCTATTGGAATTTGCCAGTTCATGACTTTTATCACGTCCCATCACAATGAGAATCTATTAAGTCAATTTCAGAAAATACATGATAGAATTATTACATGAGAGAGTCTGATGTTAAATTCGTGCTTGGATTTTGTAACGAGTAACTCAAAGGGATGCCAGACACAGATGGAATAAGTTTTGTTGCTGAGATAATTGTTTAAAAGTAATTTATTGCCCAGCAATTTTTAAGAAATTGTGTGTATTAATAAACACCAAGCATTTTCATTGATGACCAAGACTTGTTTCTGAAGAGCATTAAAGCGAGAAAGCTCCAAGAACTCAACAGCAGCAATTTATGTCTGAAATTGATGTTGTAATTGACACAGACAATGAAACATTAATAGAGTAATCATAGATCAAGATAGGTGGTGTGTAAATTCCACACAAAAATGAATTCCTCAGTTAAAAATATGATATTTATGATAACCTTTAACAATTTATATGATGATAATGATTGGCAATTATGATGCGTCGAGTACTTGCGTTGACGACTCATTTCCGATTGCCACATGAAGGCATGGTAGAGTATGAAGTTTTAAGCAGGTACATGAACAATTGCATTGAGATTCTTATTGTAAATGCATAGAGGATCAGCTATTGTGGGAAAGAGAATGGTTGACAAGGATCCAACGCGATTTCATGTTCTTACTTGTGCTCATGTTGCTTGTCCATGGTTATTTCCGTCGTATTATCCTAATGACTGGCTTCAGCATGTTGATGAAAGATTTATTAAATACACTGTTGCTCTTCATGATCTAGTAGATTGTGCAACTTAAACAATTCAAATTGATCATATTTGTAGGTGTCAAATGACAAAGTGTGGGAATTCCAACTTGAAAATCGTGTCATGTTGCATTCATCTAGGTATATCATGAATTCGAAATGAGATTTTTATTCTTGGTAGAGATTTTGCAGTGCTGGAACTTGATGCAAATGTAAATAAGCAACCTGATTTGGATGGATGTGACCTCTCTGCACTTGTTGCCATGGAAACAGGATTGCCTCTTGAGTACCATGGACACATTGAACCATTCTCTGGAGTGATTCAGCCTTTAACTGTTCCCGGTTCTTTCTTTTGGGCAAATCCTACAACGCATCAAGTGTTTGGTAAGAGTGAACCAGTGCTGGAACAAGGCATGTGTGGTGGTGCAGTCACTAGCAACGATTGTGTTGTTGGGCTAATTGAAGGCATTGTTCCTGAGAAAGAAGGAGCTTCATCAGCGTACAAAACTTTGGAAAACGCAGTGGCTTTTGTCGACTTGAAAGAAATTACACAGTTTGTGCATGATGTCGAAGTGTTCCCAGCTGAAGTTAACACATTGTTCACCAACACGTTGGCGTCCATGGAATAAGAGTAATATAGAGTTCATTACGATGTCACAACCCGCTTTTTTGCAAATGTCGAAGCTGCTATTGCTAGAGCTAACATTGGAGATAATGGTGCTTGAAAATCAAGAGTAAATCGAGCTTTTGAAATCTTTCCAAAACGTAGTGCAATCATGTCTGCACCAAATTCTTCTTCCATAGCCTCGTTGCCCACTTGAGAGCATAGCAAGAAGTTTTTCTTGGATGCTGAAGTTACTCGTCCTTGAAAATTGAGTGTCCAAGCATTCAGTTCTTCACTCCAACTAGGTTTTTTAGTCTACAAATAAAGCATTAACTCTCGTAAAATATTGTTTTCACCTCAAAGTATAAGAGATCTCCGTGTTCATCTTGTTCCAATGCTCCATATTCTGTGGTTTTTACAAGTTTCTCGGGTGCTCTTGTTGGAGTGACAGGCATCTTTCGAGTAGCAAGGGAATGCGTTGGCGAAGTCAAATTGTCAACAAGCGATTCAAGATCATGGCTCCATGATCGAATACGCTCGAATATGGTTGCTGATGGAGAATATATTCGATTGCTTTGACGAAGTTTAAATCGTTCACTTATAGAAGGTCTGTTGAAATATTTTGCAGCAATATCTTCTTCACGTCCAAGAACAAGAGTTAATGAATTGGGTATACGTCCAAGCACATTGGTGTCATAAATTAAGAATCCAATTTCATGTTCTTGTGCTGTATTGTGATCCAAGATTCGGAACTCAGTGCCAAGAAAGGTTGGGAGCATTTGGCCAATATAAGCTGCATTATCTTCTTGTTGTGGGAGATCTTTCCATTCTACCTAAGAAATGACTTTAAAGTTACATAGTTGAGAATACCTCGATGGTGGCTATCTTGAAGTGTATGAAATAAAAATGGCCCCAAATAGTCACTTTGAACACTACAAGCAAGAAGAAACTCTCCAGTATCTTCTCGATGAAAGTGGAGAGCAATAACTTCTTCGCCGCAATGCCTTTCAATACATCCCTATATAAAGTATATTTAATTAATGTTTACTAACTTACATATAACAATCCTTCATGCCCAGGTTTCCTTAGAGATCGGTAAAATTTTGTCTTGTGTTTTTGAATATATTGTTTTGCCAAGCTAATATCTTTATCATGTCGAAAGCTTTTCATTTCATTTAGTCCAGACAATGACGTAAAATGCAACGTATGCATTGACTTGCTAACTTGGCGTAATTTCTCTAGAGTCTTTTGAATTGAGAAAAATAAACATTGCCTCATTTAAACTCACTTCATCAAACGTCATATCCAAGCATGTTTCATCATTGATTGCATGAATGACATCGCCAACACATACAACTTTACCTAAATCATCGTACTAATTTCATCATACTAATCACAATTCAATTACTCATCTTTGCAAGTCCATCTTTTCCATCAACTTTTTGAAATCCTTTAACAGTAACATGCATTCCATACCAATCAGCCTCTAATTCCAATCCAATAGGCCCTACACGTTCCTTTCAATGTCATCATCTGTCTCAATCAACCTCTTTCAAATGTTACTTGATACGAACGATGTTCTCTACATTTCAAATATATAAGCAAACGTATGATCTGCCTACACATCATACATTTCACGTTGTTTCTTATCATGAATCAATCTTGTCGTATACGATAACAGATCAGTATCAATTTCATCATCCGTGTCACTATCATCATATAAACCTGAAAAACTTCATTTGTAAACCTACTTTTCATCCTGAATCTGCTTCACTGCACCGACAAAGTCTCCCCACTCTCCTTCTTCTTCTTTTCTATGCCTTAAATCGTCATGAACCTTCAAATAACTTCGATCTTCTCCCCCGCTGCCACCCGATCGCCGCATCTTTCGGTTACACAAAGCAAATCCGGATATGAAGTGTCGTTATATCCGGATAATCTCCTATCCGGAAAACAAACAACCTACGAATAAAGATAGTAATTATCCGGAAATCTTATTATCCGGATGTGTACCGATTTTGGCGGGGAATAATTCATTGTTGAATATGCTGGCTGCTGGTGAGATAGTTCAGATTGATGAGATTCTTCGCGATAATATGCGCGACCGTTCAGTGCGGGTGACAGGGCGGTAGAGATGGAATATGTGTGTGAGATTGATGCTATTGAATGTAGATTGGATTCATTTGATGCGAGTCAGCGAACGGCATCGATTTCATTTCAAAATTCATCGATGAAAGTGACAACGGAGCTTTTGTCGAATGTTGAATTAAATTTGGGGTCGTTGTATCAATTTATTGGAGAAACGTATGAACAAAATGTAAGAATGATAATAAGATGATGAAAATGAATGGATATGATAGGGGGAATTACGTTTGAAAGCGAGAATCGGACGAAATGTGGATGGACTGGATATTCAAATGTTTCTTGATGCGTTGAAAATACGTCGTGAATTTATCAAAACGACAATGGCTGCGTAGTGGATTATTCGAATGAATAATGAAGATGTGACGTTTATTATTACAGTAAGTCATCTTCATTAAACTCTTGTGTTGATTTACCATCTTCTCCAAAATCGTCAAATAATGAGGTTTGAACAATTGGAATAATCTTGGCCGTATTTGCTTCAATTTCAGGAGCTGTAGGTTGAGAAATTGTAGGAGTATCAATCGTTTGTGTTGAATTTCCATCGTTCACTTCTTCAACAGGTTTTGGATCAAATTGATGTAATGCTGCTCTCCATACACGTATCCTTCCATCCCACGCTCGTTTGCTCATCATTTTTGTTTTATCGGGTGTCATTGGATGTATCTTTGTATTTCGTTTGTTCCTACTTACGCATAAACTCTCCGTTCATATCATTCTTCTTACTTGGGTACAAGTTGAATATATCGATCATATCCAATCGTATTTTTACCAAAATCAATTTGTTTTTGTCGTTGTGATAGTTTATGTGGATCCATTTCTTTTTGAAACATTTGATTCTTTTCAACTCGTCCATTTTCATCATTTTTCTTCTTTCCATCTTCATATTTCTTCGTATACTTTGTATTTTCAAATTTTAAAGCTGCAAAGTCCTCAATGTGACCTTTATCTTTGTAATTCTCAAACGAATCTCTTCGTCCTCGCTTCTTATCACGTTGGTTTGTTCTCTCGCCGTCATCCATTCGCCGCTTCATTGTCTCAAGATGAGTAAAATTTAAAATGAGGCGCCAAAGCAATAGTGTAATAACTAAATACTGTTATGGAGTACATAAATAGTGTACAAATTGACACTAAATGAAGTTGATGTGGTAAAGCCAACAATACTGAGTTGATGACAACATACGAGGAAGAACGAGCAGCACGAATCGCAAGAAACAAAGCGATGCTCATGTCTTTGGGCATTGAAAAGAAGATTGTTGTACCACAAAAGCGTGTGTACAAAGCTAAAAGCCCTCCACGCGAAATTCGCCGTTCTTCTCGTGTTGAAAAAGCTGAAAGAGAAAAAGCAAAAGCTGATTTAGATTCTGAATATGCTCGATTGCTACATGAAAAGAGTAAAATGAGAGGTTCTTGGCGACATTACAATCGATATGATCAAGATATTGCTGAAATCCAGCGCAAGGTACTTGGAATTAACAATCATTCATGTGAATTGCATCATTAGATACAAAATTTTGATACTTACTTTGAAGAATTGAAGAAAAATGTAAATAAACCAAAGACTGAAAGTAAAGTAGAAACAAAAGTGGGAAGCAAGAAGAGTAAAAAGGCTGCTACGTATTCGTCTGATAGCAGTGATGAAGCTGAGGAGTACAGTGGCGATTCGACAAGTGAAGATGAAGTGACTTATGTTCCAAACAAACGTCAAAAGCGCCCAGTTATTATCGTCATTGATGACTAATTGCAGTCTAATAGCGTTGCAATAGGTTGATGATCTCCTAGCCAATATACCTGTGTTACAATTACAATTGAAACCTCAAGGCCCAAAGACATCTACCAAAGAAATAAATCTTACTGTCCCATCAAAGGAACATGTTGGACATTTATTATCACCTCGGGGGAAACAAGCTGTTATGTATTGGTTGTGTCCTAGGTACACTCCAAGCTTCTCTTTAATGGAAGGATGTCAAAGACTCAAAAATGCAATAGTATTATTCATGAACATTGACATTGATGACCGGTATGAAAAATTAGCGTATAGAATATCGTCTTAGTGTCATTGTTAGCTACATAAATATTTTCACACAGGACTCAAAATCACATGCTATATCTGTATCATGGTTTGCTCGGGTACATAGTCAAGTATTTGATAGAATTACTATTTTACTTTGTAGAAATCTCTCTACCCAGAACATCCTCTTATCCACCAACTTATTCATGGAAAACAAGCTGATCAAAGTAGCATTGAATCAACTCATTCGTTGCCTATTCTTCTTTTCTTTCGATTCCATCCTGAAGTAATTACTATATCATTATCATTCTTATTACCATGACGTATAGTCACCATACATATATGGCGGTGAATTAGCTTATATAATGCACAAAGATTCACGCCCTGTGGAGCTCCAATTTGAACTGCTTGATGCAGACAAAATGACTGACGATCTCATCAAACTATTGCTCCGATCTGACTAACTTGTTCAAATATCAAAATTGTACC
>JNBS01002525.1:0-10000 GCA_002081575.1 Thraustotheca clavata
ACCATTTTGGATAAAAAAGTGATTGCATTTCAATTGTTGGGCCAGTTAAATTGTGCATGTGATATCCATCATGAAAAGTAGTCACAAGAACACTAAATAAATCAACAAAAGCAGTATGAGTATTTGTAGCCATGGCTTGGGACTGATTTGTCAAATATTTTCGAAAAGCATCATCACCTTGACTTTGAAATAATTGAGAAGCTTGGGTTTGAATAGCTTGTTGAGCTGCTTCAGCTGCTACTTCTAACTTTTCTTGTACCGAAGCAACAAGTGGACGAGTAAAACCATAAAAACGAGCTGCCCAATTTCCAACCATTGCAAAAGCCCAATAACCCGTTGAATGGTCATATTTATACAATGAACCACGAGTGTAGACTTCTGGTACTTCATTCACATGTGTGTAAATAGGAACGTACGATGTAGCATGAGGACCATATTGACCAAACCAAATCATACCATGTTTCGAATCATTGGCATTAGCCACTGACACAAATGAAATACTAGTACGAAAGATTGAAATTGCACGTTCAAAATGACCAGTTAATGCAACATCTCTTGTCATATTTCCATTGGCATTGATATCTAAGTACCATATAAGTAATGTAGAGTAAATTATTTACCATATCGATCTGGATCACCAAAAGGTCCTGAAGCCATGCCTTTGGTCATATCAAAAGGAGTATTTTCATAATGATCACGCATATATCTCATTAAATCATGTGGTGATAATGGTGAAGGCACAGTAATTGAAAAGGGATAATCCAATGCAAATGTATCTGTGTATGGGGACAACTCAAGTGATGGATTTGTCAAAGTAAACACTCTCCATACACGACGAGTTGCATAATATTGATCTGGAGCAATTGGGTGTGCATATACTCGAGTAAAATCAAACGTGCCATTAAGTTGAGGATCATATAAATTAGCACGAATAGCCACGTCAACCATGTTAGCCGAACCCATAAAATTGTTGGTGTCACTTAAGTTAACATGGTGAATTGTAAATTGGTTTGCAACTACAGTAATATGGTTATCTGGTACACGTTGAGCTACCCAAACAGCAGAGGCTCCAGTATCATCAGGATGAAAATGAACAATCCAAACTTCAGTAGGATCAGCTACAGCAAGTGCTTCACCAGATTCAAGTTGAGCATTTGAACTTGTCCAGTCTGCACCATAAAAACCATAAGTCTCAGCTAATTTTCCCATAATTTTAATAGCTTCACGAGCAGTACTTGCACGTTCCAATGCAACATTAGTAAGTTCTGAAATATCAAATAAAGCATTGCCACCAGCAGAAATAGGTTTTGCAACTAATTTCCCACCACAAGTACTTTCACCAATTGATACTTGGTATTCATTCATAATACCATACATCCCCGCAATGTATGCATTTGTTTTAGGTACTTGTGGAATTTGCCCTATTGATTTTGTTGTTGTCCAGTTGTAAATGGAAGTATCAACATTTTCAAGTTTGAAGACATTGCCACGAGCATTTCCAACTACAATTTTTAGTTAAGAAAATGATCAAATTAAAGTAAATACCATAACGAGGATATTCAAGACGAAATTGAACAATATCACGCATGGAATCATTGGTAAAAGTCTTAGATGGTACTTTACCAATACGAAAATCACAATTACCACAATCTGCAGTATGCGTAGCTAATGGAGCTCCAGTTGTAGATGCCTAATTAACATTAGCATATAATTTTTTAGCAATTATGTACTTGTTTTCCTACGGCAATGATTGTACACGCACAAGTTGAAGCAATGACACAAGATAGCAATCGTAGCATTTGATCAAATGAAAAAGTGTGTCAAAATGGCAATCACTTCAACAAGATCGGCAAACCGTACAATTTCGTACAGTACGTTCATTTAATTTGATAATTGTAAAAAATGTTAGTACTTGTTGTACAGTTCGTACAGGATTCGTGTAGATCAACTTCAGGATTATTACAAGGATAACTCCTAATTTAAAACTTATATAAGGAGCTTGATGAATACTTAAATTTTATGAATATTGACACAATTTCCTATGTGATTATGTTGTATTCAATGAGAAAGCATTTGAAATGTCTTACCATGTCTAATGCAATAAATATTATTGAAAATGAAAGCCTTTGGTATAGATTAATTCACTATATTGTATTGTAGAATGAGATTTTTGAAGAGGATCAATATGAAAGCTGAAATGATGATTGAATATGTATTTAATCTTAATTACTTATGATTAATACGATATATAGTTAAATTGGCACTGTGTAGATTGATTCGAGAAGGTATTTATTAGTTGAAATGTTGGTGGATAATGCCTTGTTTCAATTATTATCGAAGTGATCTTGCCAATGAGATTGCAAAATAGATGAGGTACACGAGAATTATGTGACTTTGTGTAGCTTTTATCGCATTGATAAATAAAAGCTGCTACTTTAGCCATTTTCTCGAGAAATTATAATTGCAACAATGGATGGAAATGTTGTCGCTTGACAGTAGATAGTTCGCTTTCTTCCAATTTCCGCTTGCAAGAAAGAGAAGATGCTATGATTTGTTTGGCAAGTTGTTTTTCTCTCATTACTTCAACATTTGTGCTTTCAATAGTTTCATGCATTTTGTGGTTTTCCTTGACAGCATCTAACACTTCTTGTTTTGTGATTCCATTGCGTTTTAAGTAGACTAACCGCTCGTGTGGAGTATAGCGAAGCGTAATTGATTTTTTCTCTGGCAAATCATTGATATTGACTTGTTGAGTGGTAACAGGTTGACCAGTCAAACCAATACCAGGAATTGAGTCTGAGGTAAGTGCACTACCATTATAACCAAGTTTAAAGGAATACACGGTCGCAGTAGTAAAAGAAATTTTTCGGGACATAGTAAGGGAAATTCAAAAATGAAGATACATTTTGTGCTTTCACATGTAACTTAATATATATTCACAAAACATATGTTTTCATGTGATGATTCTTCGTGACTTCACAATCAGTTGAAATATTGGTTGATGAATATAATTCAGGTTATTAAACTCCATCAAATATAAGCCGCTATAGTGCTTCAAGTGTATAAAGAGTATTTACTACATAAATTCTTTAACTCATTAAGCTATGCAATACACTTCAACCATTGATAATTGAAGTGCTTGTACCCAAATTAGGTTTTCGTCTGATTTAGTTGACGTAGATACTAACGTTTATTGAACTAGGCAAGCTGCGTGCATACTTCTTTCGTCATTAAGTTGCCACAAAAGAATTGGTCAATTAAAAACTTAATAAGCGAAGCTAGATTTATGGCTTTAGATAACATCAGATTGAAGTGATGTAGTGAGAATGGTATTCACATTGACAACACACTCCATTTATATGCTTAGAATCACATGAGCAACGTGATTGAGGTATTAGAGAAGCTCATTACGTAATCACAAGTCGTCCGATAATCATTGATCTAGAGTTTTGCTCAACTCATCATTTCAATTCTCCATAAAAGGGGGTGTCGAATACAGTAATTGATTTTATACATCAAGCAATGCCTTTACCCAAATGCCAACACACCAACAATCGAGCGATTGCTAGAAAATCGTTTTACATACCTTTTTATTCATACTCATTAGCTAATACAATTCTTCTTTATAATTTGTTTTTTGAAAATCCTTGCACTAAGCCATTTTTACATGATTAAAACTTGAATCTAAATAATGCATAGATTTAGGACAGAATTTAGGAGATCTAGGTTGTAGAAAGATCTGAATGATGCAATATAATCTATAATTTATGTATCGACTTGGATAAATAATAACTCTTTATTATTCAATTCTTTTCGTGTCTCACCCTCCTATGCAGAACCCACACAATGTTTAATTTATTATTTCTGATTCATACTGCTCTAGCCCGTAAGCTTCTCTTAAATTCTCCACTATGAGCTGAGACGAATAGTAATTTGGAGAAAAGATGAGACACTCATTTAAGATATTTTTCAAACTATACCATCGTATAACATAGTCATATGTGTAAAAAACCACTTAGTTAGCCTTTTATAGTTTAATTAATGAATTATTATTCCGTATTGTACAGCTATAATTTATTTATTCAACTAGAATGAGTGCACTGAAATATTTGTACACTGGCGTTTGTCAACACTGACCAATTCGTGCTCACCGCACTTTCGCTTGCTGGAAAAAGAAACTTTTTGTAAATTCTTTTCCTCCATTACTAGGGCCTTTGTTTTTTCAATACTTTCTTGGATTTCGTGATTTTCCTTTGCTTCATCCAAAACTTGTTGCTTTGTGAGTCCGTCTCGTTTTAAGCAGCATAGTCTCTCTTGAGCCGTATACCGAAGAACAATCGACTTTTTCTCTGGTATACTTTTAATGTGCACTCGTCGAGTTGCAATAGGTTGACCAGTTAAACCAATACCAGGAATGGAGTCTGAACCAAGTGCACTACCATTGTAACCAAGTTTAAAGCAATACTCGGTTGCTATTGTGAAGGATACTCGTCGAGGCATGTTGTTGAGATTGTAAGTTTTTTTATGACAAGTTGTTTGTCTGGTCGCATGAACTTAATACACTAACTTAATAAATTGTTACTAACGGTAACCATGTATTGATTTGTTGAAAAGAGCAAAAAATTAATATTTCTGGAAGCTTTTATCCTTTGAAATGTATTAATTGAAGAAAGTTTGAGATTAATATTATGATGTATTGTAATAGTTGAAGTGCTATCTACACATACTATGTAGTATGATGCAATGGTCTTTTAATTCTGGTCTATACCTAAATTACTGAAGTTCAACTATGGAAACAAAATACAGTACGGCATGATGACTTTGACGTCCAACTGATCATTTATGTACTACTAAAGTCTTCTTCCTTGGACAAATACTCTTTTTTGGTGTCATAATTCCTCTAAATGCTGTGTCCATTGAGAGTTCTTTTCAAGAATTTGATAGGTGCATTATCAGGCTTATATTTCTTAACTCGAGGACTGAATATTAAATGAGTAGTGTTCAGGAAACTTAAATTTTCTCTCTGTATTAACAGTTTTGAAGTAAAATTAGTTAAAATATAGTGTAGTGGAACATTCAACAGGGTTCATAACTTTGATAAGCAGTGCCTAGCTAATTTATTTGTCACTTGTGTTCATATTACAAAGTCGGCTCGAGCACAAACGAATTTACTGACATTGGCATTGATATTACATGCGTTCATACTACAATTTCGAAAGACAACTTTGTACTGACATTGGTATTCTTCATGCAATGAAAGACGTGCTGGTTAATCCAACTCCTCAACATTTTTTAAAATTTGATTGCTTATGTGGGTTGGGATTCCCAGTTTACAATGGAACTTCACTGAAGATACACTTGCAAATGATTGCTGATTGTAAAAAGGGTTCCAGAAAAAGATCAAGATGATTCAGGCCTTAAACCAACGGACTACTACCTGTAGTAGCAATGGGGGAGTATCGCTTAATGAAAAAATCACATTTTCATGAATGCTTGAACGCAGATAGAACGCATCATGTTTTTCATAACTTTAAGTGGTTCAATTATCCAGCAATGAATCGCTAGGGCTTTTGTCGGTATTGACACTTTTAAACATAATGTAACCAGCATAATATAATTGCAATGGCAATCTGCAATGCTGTGGCAAACAGCAAATTGCCATCCAGACCGCTCACTAAATCTTGCTTAATTTCCCAACAACTTTTGAACTTGAGATGAGTTGCTCTAAGGCGTTTAATCTCCTCTACAGACTGTGTGCCGAAAAATAGTTAATTATCCAAAAGTGGCATCTAACTTACATTCATGCATCATTAATTTCAACGCGACTAATCAATTTCTTATTTTATACACAACAACGAACATAGAACCACATTAACAATTAAGATAACAGAGCGTTTTCTCGCTCAATAAGGGCTAAATACACATTCATTTCATCATCAAGGCAACGGCAAAGAAAATTGATTCATGATATAATTTTAAAGCTTATTCAAAACTTTATATATATCCTTTTTGTAAATCTGAGCCAGATTTGTTCGCCATTGCCAATCAAGTCTTGACACTTGATACATGCTACAATGACAACAAATACAACAAGTCATCAGCAAACATAAAGCCGCTGTATTAAGTGCCCAATACTATTTGGTGTACTCTTTTGTTTACTCGAAAACTATACAATAGCGAAAGGAATTTTGAAAGTTTTTAATTTAGATGTACAAACATTAGAGTTATCTACAAATTCACACCGAAGTAGTATATTTGAATGTTCAGCCAAAGAAGGTGCAGGAAAGCTTCTCATGGAGTGCTGTGATTGGCCAAAAGTGATTTTTTGCCGATACATGGTAAGGATGGTTGAATTGTTAGAAGCAGGGTGAGATTTTTTGTATGAATAATTGTATACTGTTCTCACCAATTCACACCGACTTTCGGGGATATTGCATTATTGGTAGAAATTATAGGAATAAGACTGAAAGCGCTTTATGGCCTTCGTAGGAAGAGAAAGTGAGGTTGATGACAGTGTATTTGACAAATTAATACTAGCAAACACTACACCAGAAGATATTGCAAGCTATTTGAGCTTTAAAGACTTCAAAACTGCTACTCCAGATCCTGACTCTATTCTAACTCATACTCATTGGAAAGCAGAAGAAGATGCTTAGTTCGTTTATGCCACTACAGGATCTGCCGTGGGATTCAATATACAAACAAGGAAATCCAACGAAATTACTGCTAGTAAACAATGTTATTAAATGAGTAAAAACATGAGGTACGAAAACAAGGCGTGGCCTCAAGTGGCCTGAGACCAATTGAATTCAAAGAGTTTATAAATGCCTTTAGGTTTATGTGATGACATTAAATTAATTGATAAATATCGCCAAAGGTCAATTCTTGCCACGCAATGGCAACTTGTTAAAGAGTGGATAATATTATGGAAATGAAGTTTGAAAATACACTTTTGAGCTTTTGAGTGTGGATATAATGTTAAAGCCACTCTACATGGTGAAGGCGACCAAGCTATTTCAGTATGTGGACGTGAAGAAGTTTGAGTTCGTGGACCAACTACTTTTGATATTTCAAAGAGTCTGAAATGACCGCAGAAGAACAATTTTTAATGAAAAATATGAATTGTCAAAACAATTTCTCTTGTGATTTACATTTTCAAAAAGATTTTTACAATAGAAAGTGATTGGGTCTTGTAAATCTTTTTGACCAATAAAAATTAGTGAGAAATGAGGTGAGAAGATTTGCCTGCGTGATTCATAATAGAAATATTACAAGAAAGATAAATGAATTTTGAAGATATATTCGATACATGATATACCAAAACAAATATATCATTGTTATTAAGTAATTCATCGTGTAGGTTTCTTTTGAAGCCACAGTTGATATTATGATATTAGTACCTTAATGAATGTATGCGTCATAGATTATGTCACCTGAATACAGTACTAATGTTACTGTATTATGCTTGGTTGATTATACCTCTACTGTAATTTTTTTAGTGTCTAAAATTTGAAGGAAATCCAAATTTTATCATGAATCATCTCAAACAACATCACTTTTAAATTTGCTTTCATCAATAAACATGTCCAAGAAATTATCTTTCTCCACCGTCACGGAATACTCGTTTAAACTTGTTATAATGGTAGTGCTCAAAGCTCTGATTGTATTCCTGGTATTGGTTTAACTGGCCAACCTGTTGCCGTTCGAAAAGTTAATGTAAATGGTTTATCCGAGAAAAAGTCAATTGTCCTTCGCTACACTACCCAAGAGAGATTATACTTATTAAAACGTGATGGTAAAACCAAAGAACAAGTTTTGACTGAAATGAAAGAAAATCACTCAATTCAAAAAGACATGGAAGAAACTAAGGCTGAAGCTTTAAATGAGAAAAGACTTGCCAAATGTGGACAAAATCCACTGGAAATTTAAATTGTATCCCTACTATTTAACTATTTAAAAAGGAGTTAGATGTAGAATAATCAAACAAGTCATAATATAAATGTACAAATGCAATTACGACTCACACGCTTACATCTTCTAATTAAATAACACAGCGATCTATCATACTAAGTTGGTTTGGTTGTGCTAAGGTATCGCTGCTTGGATATTTCGCTAAGAATCTTGAGAGAACGTCTTGATGCACCTCCACTGGGCTTAGAGGCACTTGTAGTTGTTGTTGCAGGACCAACAGAGCGTGGTCGAAGCCAATTGACCTTTTCTTTGACTGGAGCAACATTTTTTTTGGTTTTGGCTGGTGGGGATTGGTAGGCTTCAATTTTTTTAGACACAGAACCACTTTGTGATGACATGTGAAAGTGTAAATTGCGTTTAATTCCATCTACGTTTGGAGATACCATGGCAGATCCAGTTGGAGCAGAGCTAGTTGAGCTAGTTGGAGTTTGAGTAATATTTGGTTTAAGTGGGAACAATCCATTTTCAAAGCTTTCAAAGAACTCCAAAGAGTCTAAATGATCGCAAATCATACGAAAAGTTGGTCGTACTCCCCAAGCAACACACTTGTTAAACAAATGTAAGTATGGACCCAATGCTGTTGCAGCACCATCAGGTAAAGATTTGACAACACTATCTTGTAGCAAACGATGGAGTGAACGAGATTCGAGAGATTGGGCAGGTAATACATCACCAACAAGTAAACGATACAACACATCACGACCAAATGATCCAACATCAGCATTTTTGTAAAAACTAAAATTTGATTTTAAAATTGGTGGTTCATCATCTTTGGTTTTGATACGACCAAAGTCACTAAGTTTAATTTCAGGATCAAACTTATCTTCAAATCCTTTTGGTGGCATACGAACAAGGATATTACGACAAGCAAGATCTCCATGTGCAGCATCAACTTCTTCATGTAACACCACCATAGCTTGAGCAATTTGTTTTAATAAACGATGAGCCACAACTGTAGTAAAAGGTTTTTTATTTCCCATACGTTTGCGTTGATAATCACTCAATTTGCAATCCATGACTTCCAATGCAATACACGTATGTTCAATACCATCACACATGCCCAAGCATTGGATAAATCCAGGTTTATGTCTCACCCGGCGTAAATAGTGCAATTCAACCGCAGTTTTTCGTTTAGCTTGTTCTTTTGTGAATCCATCGTGTGGTTTAGCTCGTTTTAAAGCTATTTTTTGCCCATTGATGCTACAAGCACTCACTTTGCCATCCGTGCCTTCACCATACGAACCTCCCGAGAACTCAACATCACGATCACAGTTAAAGAGCCCAACATCTTCAATCGTAGAGCTACTAGTAAAGCCAGGAAGTCCTTCTTCTCCTTTTTCAGGGCTTGCCTCACACTCAGTCACAGGACTCTCTTCCAACTTCAATTTTTTTGCCACAGGTTCGCCTTCTGGGCTGAACGCTAATGCTTGACACGTACGTCTTCTTCTTGTCTTCATTGCTGCTGGAGAAGCAGCTACAGGCGTCACAAACTTCTTTTGGCGCTTCCATGTCGCTGTGGGGGAATTGAGCGTTTCCATCGACCAAATCAAATGCAAAATAATCATTTCATTTCAAAATTGAAAATCACTTGAAATTGATTGGGTGGTTTTTTGGCGGCTTGAAAAACTGACCAATCCGAGACGTGTATTTAGGAATTTTAACCAATGAAAAGCAGTCATTTGGCGGGCAAACTCAAAATGAGACACCAGATGATAAATGCATTGGGTAGACGAACAAAGATAAGATGCTGTGGTGGAGGACGAGAGATAAAAGAGTATATTACATGTATTAACATTAAGATTTATTGTCGTTTAAATTGAGAATTCAAGGATTTAAAAAAAGGTTGCGATGAAGGAATTTTAGCCAATCATACAGTTACGAGATTATTGTAATATTGGTTTGAGTTAAAGGTTAAATAGCTTTGTGATGGATGAACGGTATGAAATAGAGAATTTTGTTTGTTCGAATGAGGAGTTGGTGTTGAATGTAGAGAAGATGGAGGCAAAGTTGTGATAAAAGTAGTAGTTTA
>JNBS01002527.1:0-14080 GCA_002081575.1 Thraustotheca clavata
GAACATTGTCTGACGATCAACATGTTGCATTGAAGAAATGCTATTAAATTGGTATTAATTATTCTTTTAGGTAAATTTGTATTCAGCATGCTCGGATTTTCAATACGTTGGCGAACATCATCTTCCTCGATTTGGAGCTGGTGCTTTCCGTGCAGTACTAGAGGTAATGAACTAAATTGTTTAATTATTAATAATTCTCTTAGGACCTTTATTTGCGAACTACTGGAGAAAAGTTAGAGCAAACGCTATTTGGGAAACCTGAAAAAACCTCGTATGCTTTCGCTGAGACTTTGCTGCAATCGCAGTTAAAGCCCACAGAGACTCTTTCCAACATCTATATGGTTGGAGATAATCCCTTTACTGATATCAAGGTTGTCTATCTATATAGACTTTGACTAAATGAAAATAGGGAGCCAATGCTGCTGGGGATCATTGGAAGTCGGTACTAACGCGCACTGGTATGTACCAAGGAGTTGGAAATCATCCAGAGCACCCTGGTGATGCTGTTGTTGAAGATGTTAACGAGGCACTCAAATGGATTGAAGCCGATTTTAGCTAAGTTTCTACTTGGAAAGCACTGACCAAAAAGCATTCTGTGACAATTGAACATTGCCAACAGTCTTCATACGCTTTTTGCCTTCTTTCTGCTTTTTCAATAGCTTTTGTTTACGGGTGATATCACCACCACCAACTTGTTTGCCCGATTTAATCAAAACGTCTTTGCGAAATGGTGGAATTCGTTCTTTGGCAAAAATCTAACACTCATCAAGTCATCACTTATAATGGACACACGAACCTTAGCTCCTAGTGTTGCTTGAATGTTGATTTCGTATTGTTGGCGATCAATTACATTTTTTAGCTTTAAGCAAAGGGCTCGACCAGATGCAGTGGCCTAAGCAAATTTAGTTGAAACATAGTGAGCAATGCAAAATAAACCTTAGAGCGATGGCAAACAAACGAAAGTGCATCAAGGATTTTGCCATTAATCAAAATATCCACTTTAACAATGTCAGATTCTTGGGGCTCAATTTCACGGTAATTTAGAGATGCTATATTATACATGAGCTGTCATTCAAGATGCATAGGGAATACCATAGCCAGAAGTGATAGTTTTGAGTTCATTATAAAAGTCGGTGACAACTTCTTGCCATGGCAAACGGAAGGTCAAAGCCACACGACTATCATCGAGGTACACCATGTTGGTTTGTTCACCTCGTCGTTCCTTTGCATTTAATTAGTTCATAGCTTGAATATTTCATTTTACGTTAGTTGAAATAAGGATTGCACCAACGTACTCTGCTGGAGTAATAATGGATGCTTCTATCATGGGTTCCTCCACACGGTAATACTTGGTGGAGTCAGGAAATTCTGCTGGTGTTTCTACTTTCATACGTTCTCCTTTAGAATCAATCACCTACATGACTTTAATGAAATTTATCGGCAAGAAACTTACAGTGTAAGGCACCATAGGTGCAGTGACAAGAACCTGCATATTTTGTTCATCAGAAAGTCGCTGATGGAACACTTCCATGTGAAGCAGACCAAGAAAACCACAACGATAACCCATTCCAAGAGCACCACTGTTTTCAACTTGTGACGTCACACTTGCATCGTTTAGAGTAAGTTTGGCCATAGCAGTACGCAAGTCGTCAAATGTACACTCATCTGTGGGGTACATACTGGCAAAAACCATGCTACGTGCTTCCTACGAGGTTTTAGCAATTTTTGTTAACTGAGTGACAAACTTGAAAGCCAGGAAGAGCTTCAACAGGTTTTCCTGGGTGAAAAAATGTGTCACCAACGCGAGCTTCAGTTGTTGTTTTCAAGCCTTTGGATGCAATGAGCAGAGTTCATGTCGGTATTTACCTGCAATAACGTAGCCAACTTGTCCTGCGTATAAACCTTTGGTAGGGAATCGATGAGGAAGTAAAACACCAACTTCTTGTACATCATACGATGTTTTGGTCGCTGCACTAGTTACCTGTTATCACAATTAGCTTGATTTAAAATGCTCTCCAACCTTTTCACCAGGCTTTAAGCATCCATCAACTACTTTAACGAGGCAAACGATACCACGATAATCATCATAGTACGAGTCAACAAGAAGGCATTTTAATGGAGCTGAACGATCAGCCACAGGAGGTGGAAGATTTTCAATGACTGCAGGTAGAACCTAGAGACATTTAGATCGAGTAATTTGTCAAATACTACCTCGTCTATTCCTACACCACTCTTTGCAGAAGTTAGCAAAACTTCCTCTGGATCAATATCTAAGCACTGTGAGAAATATTCTACGGTGCAAACTACCCAAGAGTGCAGAGAGGCTAAGCATTCCTTCTTCTGGTTGAGCATGAGGCATATCAATTTTAGTTAAAATTGGCACTACTTTAAGCCCAAGATCCTTTGCAGAGTGGTAAGTAGCAAGTGTTTGGGCTTGAATTCCTTGCGAAGCATCTACAAGCAAAAGAACACCTTCACAAGCACTTAACGATCGGCTCACTTCATAGCTAAAATCAACATGCCCTAAAAAGTGTCATTTTGTAAGATAACATAATAAATAGGACCTGGTGTATCTACAAGGTTTAGCAAATATTGTTTGCCAGTCTTTTTGCACTTATAAAGCATTGATGCTGTTTGTGCTTTGACTGTAATCCCTCGTTCACGTTCGACTTTAAGATTATCCAAATGTTGCGCCGATTCTCTTTCTTTTGTTGTAATATTTCCACTCAATTCCAATAGACGATCAGCTAAAGTCTACATATCACGTTTAATTCCATTCAAAATTGAATCAATTGAACCGATTTGCCATGATCAATATGAGCTACAATACTAAAATTTCGAGTGTTTTCAACTTCTAATTCATGCATTTTCGAGGCAAAGATCTTGCCAAGTGTCTTGGGTGTGATCTCTTCTACTACCACATCATTTCAGCTATATAATCTCTTGTTTATTACCTGCAGAAGTACTCATTTTGCGAAATCCATCGCGACCATAGCGCCGAGCAATACGATGAACCCGGAACATTGCAAAATGACAATTTCAGCCAATAATATTCTAGTATATCAAAATCATCCAATCAAGGGCCTTAATTTAATATGATTTCAGCGAATCAAATGCGTAGATTCGAAATGATTGGCAAGGAACATTTTTGCTAATGCTTGGAAGAGGATTTCGCCACTCAACGCTACGTGCGTTCTCGAATGCAACAAATAATGCAGGAGGAGGTACTCCAGGAGACTTTGTAGCTCATATTAAAGACGTGGGTGTGACTCTGCCTAATGGAAAGAAATTGTTTGAGCGAATAAACCTTGGATTTCTTAATGGCGCGAAAATTGGCATTCTTGGTAGCAATGGGACAGGAAAATCGTCTTTAATGAAAGTTCTTGCTGGTGTCACCAAAGATTTTGATGGAGAACGATGGTGTAAACCAGGGTTACGCATTGGGTATGTGGTATCGCATCATTTTGGTTTAAGTTTACATTGTAGATACTTGCAACAAGAACCACACTTGGATCCAACAAAAACTGTGTTTGAAAATGTCATGGATGGGATTAAAGAATCAACATCATTATTACAACGCTTTGATGAGGTTTGAATTGCAATGCGTATGAATAAATAACAAATATGTTGTATAGGTCTCGATGGCTATGGGAGAACCTGATGCGGATTTTGATAAACTACTTGAAGAGCAAGCAACTTTACAAGAAAAGATTGAAAGTTTGGATTGCTGGGGTACGCCTTTGATTGTAGAATTATGGCTTTGATGTATTACCTAGATTTAACGTATGAAGTTGAAAAAGCTATGGCTGCTTTACGAGTTCCTCCTGGAGACTCGGATGTGACGGTGCTTTCGGGTGGTGAACGACGTCGTGTTGCTCTTTGTCGTTTGCTTTTGGAGAAACCTGATATGTTGTTGCTTGATGAACCTACAAATCACTTGGATGCTGAAAGTGTGAGTTGGCTAGAAACATACCTCAAGAACTACAAAGGCACTGTGTTATCTATCACGCACGATCGATACTTTTTAGACAATGTAGCTGGATGGATTCTTGAGCTTGAACGAGGCAATTACTATGTGTATGAGGGAAATTATTCATATTTCCTTTCCCAAAAGAAGAATCGATTGAATATGGACAAGCGTCGTGAAGCAATTCGTGCACGGCAGTTGGCTGAAGAACTTGAATGGGTTCAAACGCATCAAGGCAATAAGAAGGGATCAAAAGCTCGTCAAAAACAAATTGATGACCTCAAGAATGACAGTACTAAACTCTTTAATTAGCAGATCTCTAATATCATTTAGGTGGCTTTCACCAACGGGATGAAGGGCAAATTGTCATTCCTGCTGGAGCTCGTCTTGGCAATAAAGTTATGAAGATTTCCAACATTTGCAAGACGATTGATGGCAAAGTGTTGCTTGATAATGTTTCATTTGAAGTCGAACCCAGGTCGATTGTTGGCATTGTAGGTCCAAATGGTGCAGGCAAAAGTACACTTTTCAACATTATCACGGACAACCTTGAGCCTGATAGTGGCAGTATTGAGCTTGGGAAAACAGTGCAAATGGGTTTTGTATCTCAATCCCGCCAAGATTTACGTGGTGTCAACACCGTGTATGAAGAAGTGTCGGGAGATAATGAATTTGTCGAAGTTTGTGGTGAACGTATTAATACTCGTGCTTACATTGCTTCCTTTAACTTGAAGGGTCCAATGCAAGAGAAAAAGGTGCTTTACAGTACTTGATATGGTTGATAGATCATCCTTAGGTATCCCAATTGAGCGGTGGAGAACGTAATCGTGTTCACTTGGCCAAGATGCTTCTTGGTGGGCACAATGTAATTTTGCTTGATGAACCTACCAACGATTTAGACGTTGATACTCTTCGGTACATACAATCTCAATTGAATATCGTCTTAATCTTGGTATAGATCATTGGAACTTGCTTTGGTTGATTTTCAAGGTGTGTCAATGGTAATTTCGCATGACCGTTGGTTCTTGGATCGCATTGCAACTCATATTTTATCTTACGATGGCAATGGCAAAGCTACATTTTACCGTGGCAATTATTCTGAATTTGAAGCTGATCGTGCCAAAGGACTTGTATAAAGAAGTAAAACATGTATTCTTCTTATAGTAGTCAATCTACTTTGCATGTTGGATAAGGTAGTAAATCCAAGGGGATGGTCGTACAAACACAACATTATCTTTTCGTTTAATCTTGGCAATACGTGAAGACCATGGACGTTGAAGCAATTGAGCTAACGATGGTAAACGTCGATGTAGATGTTGATATTGTTTTTCATAGTTTGGCAAAGACGAATGGCGGTGAGAACTCATGGTTGTTGGTCATCAACGGTTGCTTGAATATGAGCATTCTCTCTATTGAATTCCCTTGCTTTTCGACAGATTTCATCGAAAGAAGTCATCTTTTAAAGCATGATAAGCTAAATTCATGAACACATTTTTATCCTTTCGACAATCGAAAGATTATTTTCCATGCACATGTAGCCATATGAAAGTATCAGATCTTCTCTGTTGGTCACAGGAAGGGGAAAGGGGATTCGAGAAAGAAAGAGCACTTGGTCGTCACGTCTCTCGATACAAAAGAACATCACCATTATCCACTTCTACATGAGCTGACTGCATTGTCAATTTACCTTTTCATACCCTTTTAGTTGACTTCCTCATACCATCTTTAAAACTCTCTACCATTGATCAGATCTTTTAACCATGTGGTCCTAAAAAGTGTTTGCCGATCATCGAAGGGTATCGAAGTCGTTTAGAAGAAATGGATGGTGGAGGGATCAATGTTCATGTGGTGATTAGAATGCGTAGGTCGGTCTACTGGTTCAACGTTGCAACGAATGTAGTCATTTAAATACATTCGTGGTTGAGAACGATTGAATCAGCCGTGGTCGTCATTTAGAGTAGGATCAGTTTTTTCATACAAATTTCAACAATTTTTTTGGGACATTACATAAGACATGAACAAGTCAAGTAATTTACTGAACCTTGTGTGGAGAGGGTACAACGTCTTCAACCACATTTGCTTGCTCCATCTTGGTTGCGTTTGGTTCGCCATTTTATTGCTCCATTACTTCGAACTTCGTATTTTAATATATTTAATATAATAATAATAATATTATTCTAGCAGATGTACATTTATTATATAAAATAATAATAAATGATAATCTTATCTAATATATTATATAGTTTAAATAAATAAAAAAAAAGAAAATGGAATACGTGACTCACTATATTTTAAATGGCATAGACAGTTTCCATACAAATTTTAAATGATTGAATGGCGTGAGCGATGGGGGAGTGCCAGCTGGCATTCATATGGCTTTCATTTTCCATTTGGCTCAACGACGCACACTTGAGCCGAAGAAAGGCGGATCGACCTACACGGTATTCAATACATCTGTTGTTTCCCGCTTGCTTGCCTTCATGAACCGCAACGACTACAGCTACTCGCCTAACCACCTCATGCAGCACCAACAACACCAACAACGAGGAATGTACATGGATACAAAAAGCCACCCAAGCGATTATAGTCATATGATGGCGCACCATCAACAGGGACCTGGTCAACATCATGCGCCGCCACACCATGGACAACAACATCATGTACCTGCCCACCATCCGCCACATCATCAAGGTCCACCAGCGCATGGCCATCATCCTCAACAGCATATGGGGCATCATAATGGTGGCGAATTTGATCATGAACCTCTGGTTTTAAACAATGGACATCCACAACATGGCTTTTATCAACAAATGAATGCACCAATGTTGCATGTATCGGCAGATTTTTCGAATGTCAACAGTATGGGATCTATGCATAATGATCATGATGACATGGATGATAACAAAACCATTAGTGGACAAAAACGTTCACGTGAAGAATTGAATCAAAAAGAAAAAAAGAGAATGTTCAAATTGAATGAAACAATTCATCAATTGAAGAAATTACTTGATGATGCTGGAGTCTCGTGCAAGAAAAACAAACAATCGATATTGGATAACACAGTGCATTATATTTCCATGTTACGCAATGATCTTGTCATTGCTAAACAAAAAGCAGATCATGCAGAACGAATGCTTCATTCCAGTGGTGGTTCAGCTTCGAAAGTGGATGCTCCATTTGATCGTTATTTTGAAAATTCAAGCACGCCTACTTTAATTATCACATTGGATTTACAAGTTGTACGAGCTAATCGTGCTTTTCGTGAAGCTACAGGCTACAGTGAAGATGCTCTTAAGAACAAAGATGTTCTTTTGGGTTGTCTAAGTGCTGATATTGGACGTGCACGTAGTCTTGTGCATAATGCAGTTGATTCCAGAAAGACTGTACGAACAGTGGTGCAAAATGCAATTGCAAATGGACGAAGCACAAGCAGTCTATCTCTTACGTTATTACTCGATCCTCAAGGCAATCCTGAAAGTCTCGAATGTGTTCTTATCCCAATGGAAGAAGAACAAACGCAATACGACATGCTCAAGGAAGACGTGACCTTGGAAGAAGTTAGCGGCCTTGTATAGACTCGATCAACGTAGCATTAGATATGTATTTGCTATATATATTGCCCTTAGAGATCATTTCGTGTAAACTTCCAAGGATAAGATCTCATTTTCTGCTTTTGGAGGTTTCCTTGTGCTCCATATGCATCGCCACCTGGAATCGCATGAAGCAATCTACTACAGTCCCTTCCTCACCTGTAAAGATTGCAATGCAATCAATTTTGTCAATGCCCATCGAATATTTGTCCCTTATGAACGAGAATCTCTTCTTCCATGCGTTGGTTGTGGCCGAACGCTTCATCTTCATGTTGGTGTCGATGACCATACGCCCGCATTAGTCGCACAAGCCGTGGTCTTTCAGCACATCTGGCATGTCCGTTCTGCTGCGGTACTTACGCTTCAGGTCCATCTACTATCTATGTCTACTTCTTATCATGAATTCTAGCGATGTCTTCGTGGTTATCTAGAGAGAAAAGCAGCTTCGAGACGAAAAAGAGAGAAAGAACAACATAATCGCATCTTAAGAGCAGCTTCCATTGCCATTCAACGACGTGTACGAGGAATAATAGCTCGGCAATGCACGAAAATCACTTCTGGTATTCGTATTATCTTATCTACGTACCCTGGTATTCTCCAAATGCTCTTGGAAGATAAAAAAACAAAAGTATTTTGGTTTAACGATCGAGATGAACTGGAATTGATCGAGAAAGACTACCGTGAGTATGTAAAGCGATCAGGACCGATGATGAAGTTAGAAATCCATACATGGAGAGAGCTTATGTCATATGTAGCCTTGGCCGCTTTGAGAGGAATGTGACGTTGCTAGTTGGTCTCATATGGGCTTATGAAGATCGCATGGCGACGAGAATCCAAGCTCTTTGGAGGTATATGCAGTGTATTTGAGGATGTACCAAGCATGTGTAGAGGAGGACAAGATCGAAGAAGAGTACGAGTCTATCTTGAAAGTTTGGGAAAGCTTCGTGAAGAACAGTTTAAACAAGCGATGCGCATTCAACGTACATGGAGACGATTTTATGCTCATAAGCAAATCCAACGATCCCACGCTGTTATGAAGCAGGCTGACATGCGTAGACGACCTCGACTTGCATTTGGACATGAAGTACGGAAGCAACAGCAGCTGCAACGCGATGTTAAACACACGAAGTCCATTTACAACAAATACCGCCGTCACACAGACGTAGGCTTCCTCGTAATGCATTTGAACCGTAGTACGTACTCATGCTCAAGTAGATGCATTCCAACGTCGATTCTCTTAAAAACAATGATGTACTTGCTATGTTTGCGGCCACGTATGGCAAGACACAATCAAAGAGAATGCAACATCATCTTAAAGCTCGAGAAGCAACAAAGCAGCAAATTCATTCCTATTTGATCAAACAACATGTAAAACCACCTCCATGAAGAAATTAAACATTGGATTTGTCCACGCATACAAAGTAGCCAAATACAAATGGATTCATACATTGTGCTGGTCGATATACAACCTTATACAGCTTGACAATTGTTGGAAATCAGATCAATGCATTTGATTATGGTTGAAATGACTTGGAAAGACAAGAAAAATGATCTTTTGAATATACAACTGCCACGTCATGAGTTGAGACAACTTTAATAAAATGCACTTCAATTGAAACAGTTACAAGAAAATGGAATGACATTCATTCTGTGGACTGAATGTATTTATTTTTAATCCATCTGCTAAATAAAATACAAACGATTAAAGTAATCTGAAGAAATATATGAAGATTTAATAATATGGAATTAAATGATATTACAAATTGAATATTATTTTATATTTGCACCATAGATTACTTTAGTGCGGCCATCCATGGAGCGTTCCTGCGTTGGTAGACTTTTTCTGTGGATATGTGCCGTTTGGCCAGCCGTGACAGCTTTAATGGACAGTGAAATTGATGTGTCTTGTACTCCATTGACCAAGTCACAAGCTTCTCCAAGTAAAAACTACTGTGGGGTCGATATGCGATTAGCCTTCAAAGTTCCTGTAGCTTTAGACAACGATATTACACCAGAGAACTTGTCTTCTACGTGCTATTTGAATGAAATTGCTCTTCCAAACACTACATTAGCACGAATCGATGAGAAATGGACCCTTCAGGTGGGCTACACCGTTCAGTTGGGCGATCCAGATTCGGAATTTGATGCTACTCGTATTCAATGCCAAGTTAAACAACAAAACGAGACGATTGCTCAAGTTAGCGAAACAATTCCTATTGCTATTTACGCTTATCCACCTGAAATCGATGGGGTTCAACTGGCAGATCCAACAGCAAACTCTGCCACAACACCAATGCCGACACCAGAAAAACAATTACCTCAAGGAACTTCACATGTACAAAGTGTAAATGCAATTGGCATTGGAAAGACTGTACAAATTAACCTCATCACAAAATCCAACCATGTTGTAGCTGGCACATGCATGCTATTTCCTCTTGGACATACAATTGATATCCAACAATCCCAAGGCACGTATGTAATTGCTGAAGGAGATCCATCTATTCCTGTTGGTGGCATGTCCTATCAATGTAATGTCACTGATGATGCTGGCAATCCTGCAAATGCTCGAGGTGTTGTCAATAGTGAAAATATTGCTCTTGATGGAACTATTCCAAGAATCTCTGGTGTCTTTATGGTGTTTTCGTCTGAAATCCCAGCAAAAATTGGATCCCTCGTAACAATTACTCTGCAAGCAGCTAATCGTACCACTGGGTACACTGGTAATTGCAGTGTCAATGGTGTCGGTATGTACAAGCCTCTATCCTTAGTGTTTTATGCATTTTATAGGTGATCTTGAGCTTTTAGAGACTTCAGACGGTCGTAGTGGGTTATATATGGTAAAATACCTTGTAGAAGCTGGAGATAAAGACATTCCAATCAATGGCACATTACCTTTTGAATGCCACTTAACAAATCCTGCGGGCAACAAATTTTTATTTGCTGATAGCCCAAAGTTACAATTTCCTATTGATGCAAATCGACCAACTATTACAGCAACTTCATTACTCTTCTCTTCAGATGATCCTGCTCATGAAGATAGTGTAATTGAAGTGCAAATTCGAACTAGCCATGAAGATGTACCTCTCACAGTACACAAAGACCGGTGTGAAATCAATAATGTCACTGTGGTAAGTAGTCTAATATGTATTACAGCATTTCTATCAAACAATAGGCAAAAACCTTTACAAAATCTAGTCAAGATACTTATCTTTTGACTTATGTCGTTGGCAAAGGCCAAGCAATGTGGAAGCCTGGTAAACTTCCTATTAGCTGTACACTTCAAGATGCTGGTGGCAACGCTGTGGTAATTAATCATGTACTTCACCAGAATAATCCTTTATAGATGGTGGAAAAATTCACTGATGACAATACTTTGTTTGCACGAGAATTGAAGCCGTATGAATTTGACCCAACTAAAGATTTTGGCTCCTATCTTCCTGATCGACTTACTTTATTATCTTTTATCATTGTCGCCATCGCTTCACACACAATTGCAAACTTTTGTCCAGTTTTGGGGCTACCTCGTATTACAGGATATCTTGCTACTGGAATCATTACAGGCCCTTACGTTTTGGGGCTCATTACAGCAAATGAAACATTGCAAATGCGGTAAGCTCATCATCTTAAAGGGAAAGACTTATAATGTCCTTAGTTTTGTCGATGAAGCATCTTTAGCGTACATTGGTCTCGCTGCTGGAGCTAAGTTACATTGGTCGGAAATGAGAAGAAAGCTCAAAAGTATTATGTGTGTGACTTTATGGCTTACTGTGTTTGAGTACATTGTTGGTACCCTTACAATGATCGTACTTGCAAACTATCTCGTGTTTTTACAATCTACCACGTCTACTGAACGATATGCTATTTCGATGCTTGCTGGGTGCATGATGATTGCCCGTTCGCCATCTTCTGCCTTGGCTGTCATTGAAGAAACTGGTTCTCAAGGCCATTTTACTACGTTTATGTTTTCTGTGACTGTGGTTTGTGATATTGTTGTCATTGTTCTCTTCAATGTTAACAATATGATCACTGAAGCATTCTTGTCGGACAAGAGTGTATCTTCAACATCAGTCCTTGAGCTCATCGGAGAAATGGGAATTTCCATTGCTGTTGGTATTGCCGCTGGTAAAATTATTTCGTACGTCATTTTATGGCGTACTCCACGCATTCGACGAAAAAGTCGATTGTTTGTGCTTTTGGGAATTGCGAAAGAAGTTGTCATTCTACTCTTTGGCTTTTCATTGTTCGTACTTGGGCATTTGTGTCGACCATGGTTAGAACCACTTATGTGCTGCATGGTTGCAGGAGCAACCCTGTACAACTGGAATCCAACTACAAATCGTGAAGAGCTATCGATGTTACTCAAAAATATGGCTGATTTTGTTTATGTGGGCTTTTTTACCTTAACTGGTGCTTCGCTTGAACTTGATATGCTTGTAAAAGCACTAGCTGTATCAATTTGTTTATGCCTCACACGTATTTTTGCTATTTTCCTTGGTGCCTATGTTGGTGGGACTATTGCTAAAGAAGACCCTGTTCACAACAAAGTATCGTGGATGGCTTACATTACTCAAGCTGGTGTTACCTTGGGTTTGGCAAAAAAGATTCAATTACTTTACCCTGGCTGGGGTAGCTATTTTGCTACAATGATTGTGTCTGTTGTCATTTGCAATCAATTGATCGGACCACCATTGCTTCGCATGGTCTTACGGTATGTAGGAGATTGTCGGCAGAAAGAAAATGGTAAAGTGGATGGTCTTCGATCACTCATTATTGGCGATGAAAAGCGATCTGTTGTTGTCAACTCTGCTAAACGCCGAATGAAGAACTGCGGATGGGAGCCTTTTAGCTTTTGCATGGCCATGCAAGATGCCGAAGATGCAGTGGAAATGAACACCCAACTCAAAGAAGCTCTGAAAATCCATGAACCTCTCGATGTTGTTGTTGTTATGATGAGCTCGGATGTCTTAAACTTTCGAGTCGTACGATCGCTTGCTCACATTTGTACAAAACTCAAACGTATTAAAATCTTACGTATTGTGGTCAACGTCGTTGGTGATGATGGGGAAGCAGGCTGGGCATCAAGATTTGCTTCAATGCCTACTCATGAAGAACATGGTGATGCCATTGATGTTGTGGTGGTAGACCGACATGAAGCTACAGATATGCTAATTGAACTAGCTGCTTGTGGCAAACTTATCAACCAAAAAGAAGTATTATCACCTCGTGCAGATACACAAGAAGATGAGGAAGAAGAAGAAGAATGCAATGTTAAGATTAAAGTAAGTTTATCCACAAAAATGCGACAAATGATGTGGGTATAATCAAATAACAATTAATACAGAATCTTGCATTTACAATGTCAACTTTAAATTCTTCATTGAATTCAATTTGGACAGAGGTAGTCTACTTTTCAATCTAGGAGGAAATCGATACACGTTAGATAATCTATGCTAATACGCTAAATGACAATGGAATTGAAGGCAAAGTAAACAGTATTTATTTCCAAAGAGTTTAAAAAGAATTATTGTACATCATCATCACCACTACGTTTTCCACACTAATACTGACACTCCTGACGCAACGCTAAAATACACATACGTCTTGATTTCATGAGTGACATAAGCACCAAAAGACAATCCAACAACACAATTCCAGCCACGTCCATATTCTTTCTCCATGTTTCTTCGGACAAAATCTGCAATTGTCGAAAAAGTCTTTCCCGACTACAAATTACATGAGCTAGTTAGTTACCTTAATCTTCACTTACAGTGACTTGTAGCTGAAAAGCTTCTTTTGCAGTCGCAATCACCTTTTCAAGCATCACATCTGTCATATCTTCAGCAAATACGACGGTCTTATAGAACTTATCGCTGGATTTGCCGCTCATTGCGTTGTGACTGTTTAATTAAGATCCAATCCAAGAGTTATGATTCGCTAGAATTTTACACACATCTACCAATCAAATGGCAATATATCACTCAATTTTAACAAATCCAATGAACTCAATTGTAGACCCCATTGTCAAGATACTTTTTCATGAAAATAAGCTTTGCAATGGTATTCTAATGAAATTGGTTGTTGTTAACAAAGAATTTCTTGAGAACTTTAAAAGGAAAATGATAATATTAATGCATTAATGCATTAACCATTGTGATGGCGGTCAATTTTAAAGCTGAGCTCTCCTTTGGCGCAATAGTTGTTGCGTTTACGTTGAATTATGTCATTTACATCGAGCTAGAGGCACATCCACAACTTTGGTATTGAAACACTTTGTTATTTTTTTCGAGACAGCACTCATTTTGGAATTTTTCATTAGTTTTTCCACCATATATGTATGATATGATGATAGATGTTGACTACATGTGCCAAAGATCTATCATAATGATGCATCTTAGAGATGAAAATGAAATGATAATGTATTAATAATTAATGATATTTAGAAGATACAATGCGTGTTGATGCATTCCATCGTGGTCTTGTACTTGTTTGATTTTTGGTTGGATTCCCAATTGGTTTAAAGCTG
>JNBS01002528.1:0-33202 GCA_002081575.1 Thraustotheca clavata
AACTTATGGTCTATACAACTTAGTAATAAGATTAAGTATGAATTAGATTCAGATTAGGTAGCTAGATTCAATAAATACAACACTTTACAATCGATAATCTAAAATACCACTGAAATTTGTCCTGTACTAAGAAACTAGCCCCTTTTCCTATCCAACTCAGATTAAGTCTACGCAAGCATACCTCTAATCTGAGTACAATGCCCCATCTACTTTGGAATCTAAGTGTTAGATTACAACTCCGATTTATAAGGGCTAGGGCATTGTCAACCTTTAAATTGAATCAATTTTGCAGTAGACAAATCCAGCTGCATTTCGTACCCAGAAACTCAATTAGACAAGTAAAAATGTGCGGAGTCTAATGTCTTAATATTTTCACTCATTATTCAATTTACCTTGTTTAGAATATGCGTTTGACAACCATTGCTCTATCACTTGCATACGCCAATGCACTTTGGATGAATGATTTGGCAAATAAAATCGCCGAGTTGATAAAGAAAATTGAGATACCTGAAATCCATAAAATGGTTGACGATGCAGTGCAAGAACAACTTGCTCTAAATGCACAAATCATACATCCACCACTTGTGCCAAAACAAAAAAATGATGGGACTCTTTTGCGTACCGAGTGCTACAAGTTCCTGATTTGCACTACACAAATTGGGAATATTTTCCATGTATGAACAAACCAGCTAATATGCGTCAGGTTTGAACAGAATATTGCTCTCATTATGACTATTTGTAGTTGTGTTTTGAAAATACATGACCGAAATGCTTGGCAAAATGATCGACGATGTCAAACCAGACTTTGTTGCATTCACTGAGATGAAATTGAATCAATATGGGTGCAACAGGTATGCTAATGTTTATTGACATATACCTAACTGAGTAATAGTCATGGGAAGGATCTAAATAAGCTATTGACGCTGCAACAAAGTGGTTAACAATCGCCGAATACCATGGGCAATGTTATTTGGAAACATGATGAGAGCTTTAGCACCAGTACGTATTATCGATATATTTTATCTCACCAAGTCTTTGTAGCAAATATTTTCAAATCGCAAGATTACGATGTCATGTATTGAATCTCTCAAGTATTCTTACGCAAAATATGGTCCTTGGAACATTGGTGGTGCTGGAAATTATCAAGTTACTATTGAAAATGCTTTTCGTATGTATTTCCTCGATACTAGTCGAGATGGCCAAGTTACTCCACAAGTCAATTTAATGAAAGAATTTGGACAAAGTCATAGCGGTGAGAATATGCTGCATTGACATTTTTCCACATTCCCGTTCCCGAGTATAAAGACTTCAAGCCTACTGATAAGAGACAAGGTGCTCAACGTGAAGATATTACACTAGCAAAAGTCAACAACGGATTATTTGATGCACTTGTTTAAAGTAAATTTGATGATTAATTTTTGGTGTCTAATCATTTTTGTAGTGGGCGAAGTGAAAGCTACATTCTGTGGGAATAACCATTTGAATGATTTTTGTTTTCAGCGCAACTCAATTCATTTATGTTATGGTGGTGGTGTTGGCTATGGTATAAGGTATATGAATATCTTTGACTAATTATACTTACCTTGTGGGTGCTGCTTATAACATGGCTGATCACTCACGAACAGCTCGAGTGATTGAATGGAACAAAAACCCAACTGACGAATCTGTTGGTACTTTATTGTACTTTCAAAATTCTGACAATTCTCAAAACTCCAAATACCAAATTTTCCATCGATCTCTAGTTTAAAATCAATGGAGTCTTTTTTACTATAGTTGGTATTTTTGAAGTGGTGGTGGTTTTATAGTAATTTAGATAGTAATTATAGTAATTTACATCATGGCTAACAGCTACAACAAGGTGGATAATCAGGGTGCTTTAATGGGCAACTGGGTAGAAGAAGATGCTTTAAGGGATACAACAGGTCATTCTCGATACAAAACGTGGGACCCAAAAGCAGGCATGGGTTTAACTCACCCAAGAGTTATTGCTCACTCTAATGCAACTGAAGCAAAAAACTATCAAGCAGCTTCAAGAACAACTCCTTATTCTGAAGATTTTGTTATTCCTGCTTCAGTTGGACCTCGTGAACGAAAGCGTTTAGAAGAACTCCAAGCTCAAGCAAAAGCACTAAAAATTGCAATGGATGGTGAGCCAGAAGATTGTTCAGTAAAAGAATCAACTACTCATGCTACATTTAAAGCTGTTGACAATGAATATTTAGTTCATGGAATTACTCGAGTCGCTCCAAGAGGAAAAGGTGGATTTAAAGGTACTCAAATTATTATTGCATTGTGAAAAAGTTTGACTAGACTTTGATCCATCCATTGTTGGTAAAACCAAAGGACAAGTATCAGCAATGGATGCTGAAAAGCTCAAGGTGCACAATGAAACACCTCATTGTGGTACTATTACAAAATACTCACATGCAATTACTTCGGGAGAAGTAAGATTAATGATAATCACTGTGGTCAATTTTCACGTAGGGCTTAAATTTTCCTACTTCTGGGGCCGAATTGTCCCGTAATCCATTTGGAAGATCAACTGCATTTACAAATGAGATATCTGACATAAGAGTAAGCTAAATTAGAGCACTCTATAAAAAATATCTATAGGTTCGTCATGCTGAAGCATCGTATCCTGGTGCCGAAGTGGTCCTTGGGGTTGGTATGAATGTGCAAGCACGATCAGCATTGTTTAAAATACAGCAAGCTATTCAGAGTCCAGGTTTTATAAGTTTTTATGTACGCTCTGACATACTACAGATAAACGCCAGAAATTGACAAGGCTTGTTTCAGACGCGAAATCAAATGTCAATTGTAAAGATTTCATACTTGCCTTGCATGAAATTGGCTTCGCAATCCAGGATAAAGACTTAAACCAGGTACTAATTCAGCAAATTTTACTTTTTCAGAATACTGTAGATTTTTGTGTACTTGGACAAAGAGCAGATTGGTGCTATCGAATGGAAATTTTTTCATGAATTGGTAAACACACGAGTCTAAATAAATAGTTTCATTTCATGAAAAAATATCAAGCTTCCATTAAATGTAGCTAAACATTACTCTCATTTCATTAAATAATACCAGTACTGTATTGGTACTGTAGGAATTCAGTAATTCAGTTGTCTAGTACTATAGAAACTGTTAGGGCTAGAAATTAGTAACAAGCGACAGGCGCACCGAAAGGACATTTTACATGGTACCACCACGATTACGTTTATTAGAACCCTCAAGTGCTTGGATTGCTGGCGGAGCTACAATTCAAATTCATGGCGTTGGATTTGGTTTAGCTTCCAATAGATTAATAGTTCATTTGGATATTCCATTGTTCAATCGTTCAATTGATATTGCAACCCAAAGTTTGAATGAGTATACGACATCATTTATTGTACCTGATCTCTCCTTTTTTATAAAGAATCATGTGACAATATTGCATGTAAGTGCTAACTTTACTTTGCAAGTTTAATGTGTTTAAGGCGTCTGTCGAAATTCAAAACAGTGGTGTTATCTCACCAAATAAATTGGACTTGCTAGTTTATCCAGAGCTAACAGTTAAAAAGATATCACCATTGCATATGCCATTATCAGCAACAAATTATGCAAAAGTTATGCTTTTTCTTGAACAACGATATGTACATTGCTTTATTACTATGAAACAAAATGATGACGACAGTGAACGTGCACATTTAACATCGATTCCAATATTTGTTCGTATTAACTATGTTGCTGAAAACACCAAAATACCATTGTCAGTCATTCGTCCAGCAAATTGGAGTGACTCAAGTAAAATCAATGGAGATATGCTGGTAGAATTTCAGCCACCAAATACCTCAATAGGTAAGCATATATTTACACACCCACTGTACATTCTTAAGGTGTCATGACTGCCGAACTATCTTTTAACAAAGTTGAGTTCTTCAGTGCTTTATGCTATAATGTGTGGAGAGACTTTAAACTAAAGAGTATAAAGCCCAGAGCTGTCTTAGTGTCATGGTAACAAATACATCATACCGATGCTTGATAACCTTTGTATGTAGTACCAACCCTGTGGAAGTAACTTTGAAAGGCGAATACTTTCTGGAAACAGGTGAAGTTGTTGTGCGATTAGAACAACCACCCGTATAATCATTATAATAGCCTTCAAGTTTAACAATGTAATAGGATGATGGTGTACCCCAAGGAATGATTTTGAATGCCATTTGTAAATCAGCTAGTGAAATTTTAGTTGTTATACCTCCTAAGTCACACTGTGGAATTACACGGTGGACAATATCTTGTAATCGTGGAGAACATTATTGCACAGAAGCTATTCATTGTTTACTGTATCGAGAACGAATTCCTCAGTCTCTGCATCCTCAAGGAGGTTCACTTGCTGGTGGCACTCAAATTCGTAAGTTATGTTTCAATACCATGTTAATATTGTTTAGATATTTCTCTTCCCCAACTTGAAAATGATATGCTTGATACATTTCATCTACTTCCAACGGTCTTAAAACAAAAAAAGGTGCGATCTTCATTAGCTACGAACTAAGTGAGTTTGGAGGTGCTTCGTGTAAAATTTGAACCAGAAGACAAATTATTACCAGCTCAAGTAGTTTGGGGTGAACCGATATTACGAAGTCCATTAAACCAAAGTCCAGCAATTGTGTGCACTGCTCCACCGTTTGATGTAAAATGCATTCCAAACGATAGTACTTTTCCAGTCATGGTATCCTATTCTATCGATGGAAAATACTTTAGTAGTGCACTCACTTATCATTACTTTCCGCCTTATATTGTTAAGTCCCTTTCAATTCATCATGGGCCCAACACTGGCGGAACCTATTTGAAAATTCAAATGAATCGAGATATCCCTCATTTCTTACCAATATCAGTAAAATTTTCAAGTACCCATGCTCACATCCACGAGACTGTTAATGGTGTCGTGTATTCCACTGAAGATAATTCTACATATATTCAATGCCAAACACCCCGGTGGCAAATTGGCAAAGAACTACAATTAACTAAAGTTCAAGTATCACTAAATCATGGTGTCGACTATATTCCAAAAGACAATAATGACATTGATATTGCTGCAAAGTTTAAGGTACTTAATGCAATATATTAGTTGCTGATAGTTTGCATAGTCTAACCTCGAACTTGATCAAACTTATCTTCTCTTTCTATTTTATCCACCCCCTATATTCAACTTTATTTGGCCAACTTCAGCGAGTCAAGCTGGTGGTGGAATTTTACGACTCAAAGGAATTGATGTTGTGGATCATGGAGGCAATGTATCTGTGATATTTGCTCAAAAGAATGTCATGAAAAAAGTTCGTGGATTTATTGAATCTGACCCAACTCGTCACTCTGATGCAAAAGGATTACGTCAAACTTTGTTTTGCGTCGCCCCAGCATTTGAATATGAGCTAGTAGATGTTTATGTTTCTTTGAATGATCAGCAATACTCTAAATGCTGCTTTGCCAATATTATGAGTAAAGAACGAAAGCAATTTTTATTTTACCGCGAACCAGTTATTACTTGCTTAACTCCAATTTCTTCTCCATCTCAAGTTTCTACGACAATAATAATTCATGGGGATAACTTGATTGATACTGGAGATATTCAAGTACGCTTTGCTTATTCAAGACAAACTTCAATTGCAGGTAATTAAATTTTCATAACTTTGCTAATTATCGAATAGAGGAACCTCATACTGTTTTACAATATGTAAAAGGAGCTTTAAATGCCCGTGGTGAAATTGAATGCTCTTCTCCAATTCTAAAAGTGATTTCTCCAACAATTACAAGCACAATTGAAATTTCATTGAACAGTTGTGAATTTACTGGACCAAAGCAATCATTTTCATTTTATAGACGCCATACAATGCGACTCGTAGATCCAATAGGTATGGCGATTGAGCTCCCAACTACAATGAAAATCTTTTTGACACCAAAAATTATAAGTGATGGTGTTAAAGTTCGGCTAAAAGTAAAATAAATTGACAATAGGCTATTAACCATTGTTAGGTTACTTATACTGACAAGCAACGAGTTACTACTCAAAAAGAAATTCTTGGGCCAATTAAAGCTTCATCATGGTATAATATTCATAATTGAGAAAGAAGCCTTACACATCACAGGACTTCGGAGTATATTGAATTTGTGTGTCCAAAGCTTTCTACATTAGTACAGTCACCAGAACAACTTGTTGAAATCGGGGTCGAATGTGCACTTAACAATCAACACTTCTTAGATGTAATAGATACATCAGCAATGCCATTAATGCGGCTGTTAGGTTGGCAACTTGCTGTCTTTTACTGTTCCTTATAGTATTCCTAAAATTGAACGTATTTGGCCAGTTGGAGCACCATTTGAGTCAGCCACTGAACTACATTTTTTTGGTAGTGGTTTTCAAAATGATCACCCTATTTTCCTTCGATTAAGCATTCCGGGAATGACTCCAGGAAGCATAATCACCAAAGTATTTGAAGCTAATTTTGTGTCCAAGGAACAAATTATAGTGCTTTGCCCTGCAGTAAAAGACTTTACACCAAAACACCACATTCAGCTAAATTGGCTTTCTTGTAAAACTTTACCAAAACCTCAAGAAGTAATTGAAGTAGCCGATTTACCCCAGTCTCGAGGGCTATCACGAGGTGAAAGTCACGTAAAGCGATTGGACCATGGACGCCGACAAGCAGTTGGTGGTATGAAAGCTCTTCCAATTACAATTGAAATTTCAACACAATTTAATCAATATTCAACAGTGCCACTTGAATTATCCTTTTACACTACACCAAGTATTACCCATGTTAACCCGAGAGGTGGATTTACTACTGGTGGCACCGTTGTCGAGCTACATGTTGACCCAGCTCAACTTCAGTATTTACAAGTTGCTGATATGATGCCAGTGATGTTTGGTGATGTTAAAGTACTTGGACATCGCAAAGGCAATGCCATTTCTGCTATTGCACCAGAGCTTCCATCGGGTCAACAACTTGTTAGTATTGCTTTTAACCAACAAAGCTTTGAGGTAAAGCATAAATAGTTTGTATTACTAATACATTAGGTAGATGGTTCGAGTGGGCATGTTTCCTGTATACTTTGAAGCGTTTGACCCCCCTGTGGTGTTTTGTCCAGCTTCAGAGGATTATCTAATGAGCTTTGGCCCTATCGATGGCGGTACCCCTGTTAGTATTAGAGGTGAAAAGTTAATTTAACTTGACCTTACTGGTTTGTAGGTCAAGGATTTGTTGAATCAACTATAACAATGGTGAAGTTTGTCTTCAAAAGTAATAACAATAAACCACTTCGAGGTATTCAAGCTAGCTCAAGTATGTACACAAGTAATGCCGAATACATTGTTGAAGCCACGTTTATTGATGGTGGGTTGATTAAATGCATTGCACCACCAGTGGCTCATCCTGGTATTGCAAATATTCAAATTTCTTGCAATGGTCAGCAATATTCAGAAGACTCTCAGCTTCATTTTGAATACCATCTCTCAACACAACTTCTTTTAGAGCCAAGTAGTGCAAAATGTGGTGCTTTAAATGGTGGCACACCAATCATACTTCATGTTGTGCAAGGTTTACCTTTAAATCGTACTGGTTTACGGTGTATGATTCAACTTCTTGACATGGATGGTCTAGTTCGCACAGTGCCAGCTACATTTACCGATGATAATCCCTTGGTACTTCCACGTATTTCATTTGATTCTCCACCATGGCCCCATCCAACAAAGGTTCAGCTACGACTATCCTTAAACAACCAAGTATTTTACATGGACACTGGAATTTCATTTTTATACTTTAAAGCTCCCGATCCGATTGCTGGAATTAGCCCTAAGGCAGGTCCACTAACTGGAAATACCCGTGTAGTGGTGCAATGTGACTCATTATTGGAAACTGGTGATATTGTATTTAAGCTCATCATTGTGACAACTGGGGACAGTGATACTTTAGAAGTTACGGTGCCAGGACGAGTTTCACAAGAAGAACAAGCTCTTGTTTTTGAAACACCACCAGTTAATGCTTGTTGTCATGTTCACCTGCAATTGTCCCTCAATGGCATTGATTTTTCACCAACAAACCCAGATATAACATTTCAGTATTATAACCCACCACGACTTGAAGCATTTTACCCGGAGTGGGGTGCCATCGATGCAGAAACAACAATTAAACTGGTTGGTGCAGGCATTGGAGTAAACTATTTACATTATTCAACAACTAATGTGATGATATTTAGGACTTTGGGGCACCTATAGTAGTGCAATTTACACCCTGGCGTAACCATATTGGGATGGTTGTACCAGGTCGAGTTATTACTGAAGAAAATATCAAGTCGATTGAATGTGTAGCACCACTATCTTTTGAAGTAGGCTATGCACGTATCGAGTTTAGTTTAAATGGGCAACAATTTACTGTCACTGAATACCCCGACCCAAGGTTCATGTTCGCTAGCAAATTTCGCACTAATTTTAAAATTAGGGTTGTCAGTGCACTTGCACTACACAAGACAAAACCATTGTATCCATTCCGATTCTTTACATCACCATACTTTCTGGCAACTACTCATGGTTCTGCAGGTGGTGGTTCTAAAGTTATGTTTTGTGGTGGGTCAAAATTAAACAAAATCTTATTTCGTTGTGATACTAAAGCCTACGTTCAATTCGTTCCTATAAAAAACTGGAATCAAACTTCGACTACACGACTTCCCGATTCAATGACAGTCCCAGCCGAGGCAATTTTAATATATTAGCATTCATTATTCATTCATATATAGCTTGATCTTAACCACTCAACCGTAACATGTCGAGCGCCCATGCTCCGTACTTCATGCATTGCTTCTGTGGATTTAATCCTTGGAGAATTTCGAGGGTATGTACATTAATCCAATAGTAATTTAATTACTACTTATAGTATTGATATTGCCCCAACTATTCCAGTCAAGGAAAAGTATTACTTTTATGATGCCCCAACTATTGCAGAGGTGGTGCCATCATGTGGGCCCATGGCAGGGGAGACAATACTTTTACTCCTAGGTAAACTATTCCAAAATTATAATTAACACTTTGACATCAGGGCTTAACATATTTGAATCACACCAAATTCACGTTCGCTTTCAAGCAGTTGCCAATCGTCATGAATTTTGTGTACTATATATTTCAAATTAGCAGCTATCCTAATATTTGTTTAGGTTGTTCGTGGTCATGTTAGTACAATATTTTCTGACGGTAGTTTGTCAAAGAGTCCACTAATTCAATGCGTATCACCGCGTATTGAAGTCTATGATCTGAATCAACCCAGTTCTTCGGTGCACACAGCTAAAGTTTCAAAATCAAAGGGGGGACGATACTTAACTATGCTTCAGCAAGCTTCCAATAAAGCAAAGACAAGTTTAATAATTAAACAACGACGCCGTGGTAAAGAACGAGATGAAGCGTTTAAACCAAAAACTTTGCAGTCCGTTCAACCACTGAATACACTTTTAGTCAATAAATCTAGCCTTGGAAATATTGACACTGGGTACCCTTATTTAGATGTCATGATTGACTTTAGTTTGAATGGTGGTGAACAATATTTACCCCGAGGAATTCCATTCAGATTTTACACACCATTAGACCTTAAGCATCTAGTTTATGGTCCTCACCATGTACCTTGTAAAATATTGGATGAATATGTGGGAATGGATGCTCCACCACGATTGAGAAAACTAGTTATACTTGGATTTGAATCATCTACGTTGGTGGAAAGTAAATGTATTGGTGTACGCTTTGAACGTATTAAAGGAAAAGATGAAGTATACGTACAGCCCTGCCAATCTAATGCAGGTAGGTTTTTCATGGTAATTTTTGATTAAGTTTGGTTTAGAGAATGGAGAGGTGATTTGTGATATACCCGAATTTCAACACCCTGGAGCTTATCGACTACTTTTTTCACTAAACTCTCAGCAATTCACCTATCTTGGCGATCTTACTGTGCACGAAGCTATTGGGATTTCTTCAAATACACCCCTGTATGGAGCTTACAAGGGTGGAAGCTTTCTTAAATTTGAGGTTGAAATTCCAAAAACCATTGGTGAAGTTAGTGTTGATGCAATTCTACGACGTGCAGATAAAGTTGCCCGTCAAACAATTTCTAGTGCTTCAATTATAAAATATACTACAACTAGACCACATACACCACTATTAGGCTTTCAGTGGCGAATTAAAAGAACACACCAAGTTAAAGTTGTCATTTTATCAGAAGCAGCTACACGAGAACGCTCAAGAATGGCTTTAATTCCTCTAGTTACTGTGCGAAGTCGACATTCTCACTGGATTTTACAACAGGTATATCAATTACTTGTTGATCAACTAACATTTATCAGGTTTCGGTGGATATGACATCCGGTATTTGCCAAGTCGATGCTTCGGTAAGAAATTGTGTAGGATGGTAAATTAAACGTGATGTAGCTCTGGGAAGACGATGGTGTTGTTTTGAGTGTTTATTTAAATGATAACTACAACACATTTCGATGTGTAGTGACGGACCCCCAAGTTCCAACTATGGTACTGTTGGCAAAGTATTCTTCTGCACCAAATATTTTATCCATAATTACCCCACCAAATACGCCAAGTTTGCCAAATGAGCGGTCCTATAGTGTTCAAATGGTCAAACATGGTGATTTTGAAGCCCCACCAATTGTATTGCCTTCATCGTTAGCAGCACTTCCTGATGTTGTACACTGGAAATATGAAGAAGGCTTTTTTTGGATTATTTCTTCAGCACCTCAACTCATAATGCTTTCAAATATGCAAACACTAATCCACTGCTTTCAGCCCCCAATAACTACAGATAGCCCAGAGAGATCATTATGGGTAGTTGGTGCTCTGATTTATCGGGCTAATGAGCCCCTTGTTGTCATACATGTTAATAAACTCATCGCTTCACTAAGCAATACATTGCCGACACTAGCTCAAGAAGAATTAAGCTCACTTTATGATTTATATTTACAAGAAGATTTAAAGGCTAACCAGCCAACTAACTGGGAACTTTGCAGTAGTACAGATCATGATTCAATATTGCCATTGCAACTCAGTATTTGCTTCAAACTTACAGATAGCTCAACAACAATGATTACACCACCATTGTCAATCCAACTTATGAAAGCTTCACTTTCCAACTCGATTGATCGCTTAAGCTATGAAATTGTATGTGAATTGCCCCAACAACCTGGAAAAGGTCAAGCACTAGTTTGGTTTGGGGCAAATGGAATTTGCTTTTCACCACCTATCCAACTACAAATATATGATCCTTTAGAATGGACAATTGATGCTCTAGAGCCACCGTGTGGATTACTCAGTACGCTAAAAATTATCCTTTTTTGAATTCATTGATAATATAGGCACACCAATGCCACTTAAAATTGTGGGCAAAGGGTTCCTCGAGACAAATACAATATCTGTATTTTTTTCAACAAAAGATCATATTGTTAAAGTCCCTGGTCAACTTTGGGTTCGGTATTTTGTTAGTGTGACTGTATTGGGTTTCTCCTTAAGCAATCATTTAAGTGGTGCTGATACCAATGCTTGGTATAATATTTCTGTTCAATGTGCAGATTTACCACCACAACAAACTCAATGTAAACGAGTATTGTATCAAATGAAAAAAGACATAGGCACTTTATTGTGGGGAGAAAAAATGCAATTTGAACTTGCATCAGCCTTAACTATACCTCGATTTGTACTATGTCTTCGTTCTAGTGGAGATGATGGAGAAAATACAAATGGAAAATCTACATCACGTAATGGTATTTGAAATCAAGTATTCTGCTCAATTGAAAGTGTGATTAGGTAAAGATATTGGTATATTTATTCTACAATTGAAGCACCAGGAAGTGGGTTGTCCACTACGATATGCTTGTGTCATGGAAAATACTGATATGGCAAATACAACGCGTCAAGTGGATTTAAGTGTCACAATTGAGCCCCCATTTACAGAGAAAAATTACATCGTTGCTCAAACTCCTTCTATTGATTCAACTTGTACTCTTGATGTGCAAATCACTTGTGGTCAAAGTTTTCCAACAAAGTCAAATCATTCTACTTTTCATATATATGAGCTACCAACAATAAATGCACTAAACCCAGTGTTTTTGCCCTATTCTACTGGGGGCGATGTAACAATTAAAGGACGGGGCTTTTTTGACTCTGGTATGATATGCTTACGTATTGTTTTCCTTCCAGCAGCATTTGATTTCCAAGATGAGCCATGTAATTTTATTCAACTAAGCCTAATTCACTTGTAATTAGATGCAAGTATTCAAACAAAGTTAGATCGACTTCAAGTAATGTGTGATTAAATTATGGTATCTAAATTATTATAGATAAATGAGTGTGATATTCAAGAGATTCCATGCACTTTTCATAATACAACTGAAATTAGTACTACATTGGGTCCGAGGCTAAAGAGTCACAATATTATATTCAGTTTATCCTTTGATCGTCACACATTTACAAAGTTTGTACCTGAAGCAATATGTCGTTTGTATGATATATTAGCTGTGCACCCTGACATTGGACCAACCCAAGGTAAACAAGTACAATTAATAGTGTGCCAATATATACACTTAGGTCACACATATATTGCATTACATGGTACAAATTTGAGTTTGTGTCAATTAACTGAAAGAGAGCCAATGGTACGCTTTTCATTTTATCGCAATGGCAAATTACTTGAGCGTACAATATTTCCTGGTCAGCTAACTTCGGGCAGTATCTATTGCTATACACCACCATGTAAAGTGAGTCTAGAGGCGCTCTATCTCGAAGTAAAAATTAAGCCAAATAATGATTTGAATGATGTATAGATGGATATTGCATTTGGTGCATCGGATGCTACATTCACCCAAGATAGCATTTGCTTTAACTACTATCGTCCCCCATTATTAAAGAGTATTACACCAAAGCTAAACCTCGTTCCTGGTTGCACTGAGGTGATGAATAATCCAACAACTTTAGTTTATCATATATATAGGTCTATTTGCAAATTGTGGAAAGCTGGGAAAATAATGCTTATCTAAATGGACCTCTAATGACAGCTCGTTTTCGTATTAAAGGTACTCTTAGTACATGATAGAAATATAAAATGTAGTAAATAGGTCAAGCCCAAAGTGCAAGTACAAGTCATAATGCAGCTGGTGTAATACAATGTCGACTTCCTCGTTTTACAGTAATAAACTTTTTTATAATGTGACAGCTTATTTTACCTTAGGTTCCAGTTGCTGTACCCCAATTGCTACCAGATTTAACTGGTGATGATTGTGTCTCTCACAAAGTTTGGGTACGCAATAGTGGTCTATTTGTCACTGTTTTACGTGCTCGTAATTTACGAGTGATTAATGGAATAGCATCTTCATTAAACCAAACTAACCAACTTCTACGACCATTTGTGTCATTGGAATTTGAAAATCAAAAGCTTCGTACTACTTTACGTGAATTCACTGCAAATCCACAGTACTTTGAGCAATTTGACTTGGAACTGAGCACAGATGAAGGGCATATTCATGGTGATTTGGTACGTAATTACACCTTTAAATAAGAAGCTAACACTTTTAGGTAATTACGATGCAAAGTGAGATTGAATCATCAAAAAATGACGTAATTGGTTCAGTGCGTTTACCTTTCAACTCAATAGCTAAAGCCATTAAAATTCGTGCATGGTTTCCTCTACATCGTTCTCAAGTTCATACAATTGCTCAAAATACTTTAAAAGACCTTTTACTCGAACCAAAAGACACTCCAAACCGTGGTGAGATTGAACTTTTTATTCATTTTCAGCCGATGCTTTTACGACGAGCTCTGAGGTCTGCACATGATGGAAGACGGCTAACACGTTTAGCCAATGTACTTAAGAAAACTCTTCACGTTGAGACAGCATTGAGGTAACATTTTTAATACTAAACAACTTATTTATGTGTAGGCGAAAAGTGTCATCAACCAGTGCCAATGCTGAAATAAAAGCAGCTAAAAAAAGGTAAACTTTAAGACTCATTTCTGATGAATTACTATTACCGAACTAGAGAGAGCGAAGCAGTAAAAAATGCAGCATTATTACGGCTACTAGGACGACAGCCAGCAGCTCATATAATTCCCACAGAAATGATAATCGAGCTAGCTCTCAATGGCCAAGACTTTATCTCTCAATGCATTACTCCGTAATAGCTCTACAGTTTGGTATAAATCTTAAGCTAATCTAGATATACCGTTCAACCATTGCCCATCATTGAAGACATTTCACCTAAATGTCTACCCTCGTGTGGTGGTTCCAAATTACTTATTCAAGGCTATAATTTCATTGACACCAAGTGCATTCGACTAGCTTTTCTATGGGTACTAATGTTTCATGAAAATCTCAACTTTATGATCGTTAGGGCATTGAACATTATGCTGAGCTCCATCAATCATTTCGTCTGGATGCTAACGTTTGTGTCTCTGTCCCATTTTCTATTGTGGATGCAACGTATGAATCAAATACATTATTGTCATGTATTACACCACCAACTAAAAGGACATCAAAATCATCGTTTACAGTGATTGTAGCGCTAAATGGGGTGGATTTTAATAGTATTTTTCTATCTCCATCACTCCAATCCATTGACCCTGAAAATGAACTGAGTTACCGAGATGTTATGGAACTATGGTCCATGCTGAATGACAAATCAAACCTAGATACGTCCATTGAACAGAACTTACCCCATCATCGGTGGCTTATTTATGAAACACCAATGGTTCACAATATCGAATCGGCTTCACCAACTTACACCACTAAGTTACTTATTCATGGTGAAAACTTTGTACCGACTGATACTGGAAAAGGTATAGAAAACTATGAATTTGCACTCTTAATGTTTTTAGCCAAATTTATTCACGAGCTCCAGAGACCAAATGAAATGCAATGTAAAGATGCTATTGTTGATGTACGTGTTCTATCAACCACTTTGATGGAATGCTACACACCCGATTTTCCACCTGGTAACTAAATTGTAGCTGATTTATCATTACATTATTTAGGCACTCTTGTTCGCGTGTGCATTGCCATGAATGGGTTAGATTTTATACCTATGCCTGATGCTACCATTTGTATTTGCAATGCCCCCAAAATCACCAAATTAGTTCCACCGTGGGCATACTCCATGGGCGAACACCCACTATATATTCATGGCTCAAATTTAATGGAAACAGGGTGTATATTGGTATAAATTCTAACTTGTCAAATAGCTAAATTGTAAAAATCTAATAGGTGTCATTTGTGCTTGAAAGTTTGCCTGATCCAGTAGTTGTACGCGGTGAATGTGTCAATGGTACAGTTCGCTGCACTGTTCCACCACTCCACCGAATTGTACCCAACAGTGATATTTCGCTTGTCGGCACAACTGCACTTGTAGATGTAAGTCTGTGCAAGAATGGAATCACCGAGGTAATTAGAGCTCTTGTTTTAATTAAGTTGAGTCTAGTACACGGAGATGCCTTTGCTTTTAAATTTATTTCATGATCAACCAGTTCTTGAAAGTGTATCGCCATTTGATGGTCCAATATGGGGTGGGGTGGCACTTAAACTACGTGGGAACTTTTTTGTTAACTCTACAAGTTTTCGGGTTCGGTTTACTCGGTTGCAATATGATGCATCAAGTACATCTCCATGGACAATTAAGTTTGACCCAGAATTCACCACATTTGCCGATGTGCAGTATAAAAGCCAAAGTAGAGTTTTGTGCATGACCCCAGCAATAAAGGATGAAGGGTAAGCACTATTGTACACTAAACATATATAAAAACATATTAGTCCAGTGGTAGTACAGTTGACACTTAATGGTATTGATTTTAGCCCAGTGCATGATTCTACTTGGTAAACTACAAGCTATAAAACTTTGATATATAAACCAAGTTAGGTATGTTGTATGGAAAAATTGGAAAACGAGAGTGCAAATTATACGACAAAGTTTGCATCATGATGGTGGGGCTCGCGAAGCATGGTTTAAATACTTAGAATGGAAACGTGGGCGAAAGATGAACTTTTACTCGGGACAAAATACCATTACTAGTCTTAAAATTATTGCTGCTCATAGTCCAACACCAGTACAATTTCCTAAACGGTAGCTCTTACAATAATAATGCATTATATATCGAGTTCTATTAGGGTAACCAATTTGCCAGAGATTATTCGTCAAGTAGAAGCAATCGAAAGTGCTGATTCCGAAGACACTGAAGAACAAGAAGCAGAAATGTACATACCACCAAGCATAGTTTGGCCATACACTGATAATGATGACCACAAGTACATTTCTGATAGAAATACGTATAAACAATGCTGTAGGCTTGTTAGATTGTTGGAAAGATTAAAAGCCATGTATCGTTCATCAACTACTCAAGCAGATATTTACAGCCGATTAATATTTGTCTTTGACAATACTGCTACATTAAATGCCAAGTACACTAGAACAGGGCCACCAGTTCCAACTCCACCTACACCAATTCGCCCTCTAAGAAGATTAGATATTGCTCAAGTACTTCGAAGTCACTCTTTTAACAAAGGTGAAGTTTTACCTGCAAGAAGAAAGGCTCATAGCGGCATTGATTTATCTCATATTCATCGAAAATCAGCGTTGTGCTACAATGGGTTATGTGAGGGCTTACGTTGGATATTTCCAGCTATAGAAGAAACAGAGTTACTTGAGCTATGGGCGTATTTAGGTAAATGTTTAACTTATTTCGAAGTACTAATGATACATTAGACCCCGAGAAAATGGGCAAAATTACTTTGGACGATATGTGTGCACTATTGCAAAAAGAACCACGTCCACCAAGTCCAGAACCAGGACCAATGCATTACAATCCAAAGCCTATTCGTGATCATATTTCAGTCCCTGAAATGCGAGAAGACATGGCACCAATTCAACCCATTAAACCACGTATTCACATTTTACCGGCTAATTAATTACTCATGTACTTTACGATAGAGCCTTTACTTGATGTTGGATCTATAATCGACAGTTTACACCCACTTTCACCTCGAGTTACAATAGCAAATGCAAATGTAAGCTTGTGGTGTGATCCTGTGTATGCTGGTGAAGGTTCAGAAATTGCAAAACCTAGTGTCGATTTAGTTGCACAAGAAAATTATTTATCAAAATTCCCACGAATAATGGAGACAAAGTTGGCTCCACTTACTGAGGAAGAAGAAGTGCAAGAAGTAGAGCGACACAAACCAAAACCACCGGCACCAAGTTTCGGGATCACTGCACTTAAACTAAAGCGTTCATCACCACTTCATGCTAAAATGAAGCGAAAAGTTCAAATTCTTAGCAATCGCCCAAATGCGAGCACTCGACAATTACAACTACTAACAGCTATTATCCCAACTACTCCAAGTATCCCTGAAAGAGCTCGAAAAGAATCTACTACTGCAAATAAACCATCTCGACCAATTCCTCCAAGACAAACTGGGTTAGATTCCATGAGCAAAACCATTGACAGAAAACATTTAAAAGATGTCAAACCAGTGTATTTAAGTATCTTACGAGCTAAAACACTCAATGATGAACTACTCGGTTAAATAATAGCTTATAATGAACCTTGTTTTTGAAATATTTGTTAAATGAAATTGGTTTAGCTATAGTTGTTAATTGGGTGAGTATGGTGAGTTGGTTGAAGATAAAGTATCAATTTGTAAAAACAACTTGTTTGCATTCTTAGGTAGTGGTTTCCACCGTATTAATACCAAAATAACTCCACCAACGCCAGATTTAAATTCATTTCAAAGTTACCATGTCTGGAATTCCCAATGTAAGCACACGAATTGTGCCACGCACCAAAGGATTGAAAGAATCAGGTTCATGCTTTGATACAACTCATGTAGTACCAAGAGTAAAGAGATGTACACTTTCTTTGTGCTAACTTGTAACTAGAAAAAAAAGTACGACGAAGAGACTTATGATACTGATATTATCAGTGCATTTTCACTATCCAAGCCTATCAAGCGAGAAACTACAGATCATTTCCTTAAAAAAGGAGCTGGTTATGGTGGTCATGCAGATACTGAAAGATTGCATAAAGTTTGATCATTTAAAGTCATTATTTAACTATTTGAATAGAGAGATGGAGCTATGACACCTTCTCCACGTAAAGAACGTCATCAACCTGGTGCATATCGTGAACGAGCAAATCCACCAGATACATCATTTAGAAAGTTGGTATCGTTAATACAAAATGACATAATCATTATTAGGTTTTATGAACGTGGTGATTTACCAATTCAAATTGATCATGGTGGTGTCAAGAACTTGGTTGCATGGAAAGTTGATATAACAAAGGTATTTGTAATATCTTATAGCTTGAGTAATTAATATTGTAGTTGGATTTTCACCACTATTTGCCTATTTTCTTTGATGGACTACGTGAAATTGAAGAACCTTACGCTTTTTTAGCGGAACAAGTATGGAATTTATTTTAAATATTTATGACATGTTGTGTAGGGAATTAAAGATATGATGGTGAATGCAAGCTCAAAAGTGTTACCTGTGATTCCACAACTAATCATCCCGATTAAAAGTGAGTAAACAACAGTTTAACATAGATAATTTGTACGTAGATGCGCTCAATACACGAAAGGCATCAATAATTGTTAAAACACTCCATATTCTACAGCTTATGGTCACTTGTGATAAGAAACCTGGTGCAGATGGGACTGCATCAGGAGGATTAATTGGCCAAGCTTTGGTGCCATATTACCGACAAATATTACCAATCCTAAATATTTTCGTGCGAAAAAATGGTAACTCTGCAAATAATTGACTACATTGTCATGTGAATTTTAGACAACCTTGGTGATGGTATCGATTATTCCCAAAGAAAGCATGAAAATCTTGGTGATTTGATCCAGCAAACACTTGAAATCTTTGAACTCAATGGAGGTGATGATGCGTTCATTAACATCAAATACCTCATTCCTACATACCAAAGTGTCTGCATCGGTTAATGCGTGTTAATACCCACATAAATACAAGTTCTTTGCCATAATATATATTTCAATTTACTCTTGGTTATATGAGGTTGCATTCATATGAGCAATACTAAGGCAATTTCAATCAACTATTTTAAGACTTTCAACAAAATTACGTACTTCCAACATTTTCCTTATAAATTTAAAGTTAATTTCAGAATGGCGAACCTGTCTTGGCTACTATAATCACACACAATATTCCAAGCATAAGAGCACCAAATAGGACAACCAGTCGTTTGTTTTGCGATGTGGTTCGTTCTCCAGGCATACAGATATTATTACAGCATATAACTCCTTTGACCGATGCTGATAAAATTTCAATAAATGTGCTGGTTTTATCCTCTTTTGTGTCAGCAGTAGTAGATTCTCGATATTCTGTAGCTTCAGCTTCCATTCGAGTTGATGGTCGCCGATGTGGTAATACACTTTCTAATACCTCTAATACAGTGTCTATAGATGGTCTTTCTTTAGGATTTAGTCTACAAGTTGATAAAAAAAGTGTCCAAAGCTCAGGTGGCATTCCATCAGGTTTATTTGATGTTTCATCAAATGGACCTATTCGATCATAACATAAAAGTTCAATCATGCATTTTCCAAAGGCATAAACATCACCAGAAGCGCCTGCTTCGTGATCAATATTTTCTGCAGACATAGAAGTCGAATACCGCCATTTTCCTCTAATACCACCGTTTGTTAGCTTGGTGATGGTAAAGTTATCACCACCAACATGACCATGAATTAAACCATGATGGTGAAGAAATGAAAGACCAGTGGCTGCGTCAATAAGTAAGTGAATTAGTAGTGGAAATGGCATATTTTCGCTCTTGTCAAGATAAGCAGATAAACATGAAAAATCTGGGCGTTCAGTGATAATACATCTCTTTGGTGGCACATTGCAAGCATACATAAATTGAAGAATATTGGGATGACCAAAGTTAGTTCTTATATATACATCAACATCAAATGCTTGACGATGTTCTCGAGATGATAAAACTTCGATAACTACAGCTTTACCAGCGTATGAACCATTGTGATATCGATAAATTGACCCTGTCCAATATGGAGTCTGAGTAAAAGTAATATCTTCTGTGTTTGCAAACCATTCTGGAAATACAAATGGCTCAAATATCAAACCTGATAGCTCTTCATATGCCACTCGCCAAATACTGAAATGGTTTCCAGAGTAGGTAGCAGCAACATGAAGTTCTAATATGATATCATCTAAATCGTCAAGGTCTTTAGCCTCATCACGTAGTGAACCAGCCATGACAAAGTCTTTCCATAAATCTAAGTCCTGATGCCAATCTTCATGAATAGTATTGAATTCAGTTGATGTTATCTCTGGAAAATCTAGCAAAAGCTTTTGAATTAGCCCATTAAGCTGTTGCTTTAATCGCTGGTATGGCAGCAGAGATACTAAACTTAAACTAAGCAAGTCATACATTTGTCCTGCAGCTTGATCAAGAATATCCACAAATACTTCAAGTTGTTTCCATTCAATTTCAGTGTGTCCTGGTATATATACCGCTGAACCTAAAGTTTTATTAAAGTGCTCAAAAGTATGGCCAAGTAAGTCATAGAGCAAACAGCGAGCTCGATACAATCCAGGCAAATTACATAAATTGGCTTCTTTCATAGCTTCTAACAAAGGTGAAACTCGAGGTTGTAAAGTTTTAAAATGAGGAGCTGCCGAAGAGTGCTTTCGATGGGCTGATTGTGTTAGCTGCAGTAGTGAGACCTGATGATCTGGCATTGAAATAAATATGAAATGGGCTAATATTAGTCAATGCATACTGAAATAAATCTGTGGACCACTCAAAATTTATCAAGCTTAGTTAACATCACCACTCAAAACTAAGTTTATCTATCTGACATGATTTCCTGCAGTTTTATCATGAAATCCACTAGTATTTGGTTTGATCACACGAAAGCACTTTTACATCGTATTTAGCATTTACTCAAAGTACTGTAAATAATCAGATTATTGCAACACATCTGATATTGTGTACAGTCGATAAAATTCAATTGACTGTAATCTTTACGTATTTTAAAATGAAGAAAGTACATTTTCATCAGCTTAAAGTTTTTTCGTCAACAATGTAGTTGCAAGTTACTTGATTTAAATACTTGGATCTGATTTAGAAAGGCGGCATTGTATAGCAGCCTGTCTAATCAATACTAAGTTTAGGTTTACTAAGAACTAAATGTACTAAAATAATCACATTTACGAAACCCATTAAATTGACACAATGGAAGATGATGATAATGGGGCTCCAGGTACACCCAAAGGCCTTGATGAACCAAGCATGCAGCCAACATCTCTTGAAACACTTGAGAAAGACTTCCAAGAAGTTTTAACTGAATTGGTTGGGGATAAATCACTTGAACGCTTTCGTTTAGAGTATGAAAAACTACATCGCGCTTTAAAGAAAAGTAATCTTCAAGAGAAGAAGCTAATTAAGAAATGCAGAGAATTAAATGGTGAAATTGTGAACAATGCTGCCAAAGTTCAAACTGCATTAAAATTATCTCAAGAAGATCAAGCTACTATTGCTTCACTCAAGAAAGAAATGGAAAAGGCTTGGAAAATGGTTGATGCTTCACATGAAAAGGAAATTCGAGCAAAGGAAACAATTACCCAGCTTAAAGATGAAATTACAAACCTAAGTCGTCTTGTTGAGCAAGGGTATTCTATCAAGATATTAAAGTAATCTTATCAATATGATGTAGAGCTGGTTTAAGCATTGGTCAAGAAAATATGATGAAAGAATTAGTTAAAGCTAAAGAGGAACTGTCACGTTCAAATGAAGAACATGAAAACAATGCTAAAAAAGATCATCAACGTATGCAAGAATTACATGCTAGAATAGCTGAATTGGAAGAAACAAAAAAGCAACATACAATTGAAATTCAAAGTTTAAAAGACAAGATTATATTAAAAACAGTAGGCTCTTAATATCAATATTGTTTTAAGCTTTGGTAGAATGAACAAGAGCGTGAAAATCGACGAAAGGAACGACTTGATAAAGAAATTAAAGATGTCAAACTTAAACTTGAAAAGAAAACAATTGAAAGTACAGCTTTAAATACAGATATGACTCGAACACAATCTCAACTTCAAAATCTTGAGAAACAACTCAGTGATAGCCAAGGTATGTTAAAAGTTGAAATTAATACTCAATAGTGCACTAGCTGCTATGGAAAAGTATGTTCGGGACTATGAGACGCTTTATAATCGCAGTCAAAAGCTTACAGATATGCTCAATGAACAGGTTCAATATTTCCTATATTATAGATTAAATGTTGGGTAGAATGACAAAGCAGCTCAATTAGAAATCAATCGTCGAGAAATTGAAAATGAACTTAAAGCAAAAGAAGATGAAATCACTAAACTTAAGCTTGAAAAGGGTATGGCTGAGCGAAAAATTGACAAAGAAAAGAGAAATACTCAAAAAGTGGAGGAAAAACTAGAAAGTGAACGTACAGCCAAAATCGTATTACAGACTCAAATCAAATCAATGCAAAAAGACCTTGATACAGATAAGAAGATTGAAGGTATACTCTAACTTGTTATTATTGTCTAATTTGCTTTAGATACCCAAAAAGCTGAATTAGAAGTGCTTGAACGTGAACGAGGAATTCAAATTAAAAATGTACAGAAAGCTGAAGAAAAGATCAAAAAAGTTACTGATGAAGTTAAAACAAATGAACGAGTGGCTAAAAACTTAGAATCAGAGCTTAATGGTTATAAGAATGAGGCAGCAAAGCAACGTAAACTTATTTACCAACTTGAAAAAGAACGGGAAAAATATGGCATTGAGGCTAGTGAGCAAAGAAATTTGTACTTACAAGCACAAGAAGATATTAAATTGAAAGATATGAGAATTTATGAAATGCAAAAGAAAGTGACTGAAGGAGAAGTCAAACTTAAACAACAACAGCAATTGTATGAAGCTGTTCGAAGTGATCGAAATTTATACTCTAAAAATTTGATTGAGTCTCAAGATGAAATTGCTGAAATGAAAAGAAAATTTAAAATCATCAATCATCAAATTGAACAGCTTAAAGAAGAAGTTAGTGCTAAAGACCATGCACTTGTTAAAGAACATTTTGATCATCAAAAAGTTGAAAAACAACGTGAACAACATAAGAATGAATTAGCACGTCTACGGTAAGATATTCTAAACTTGAATTGCTCAATATGTGATTAGCACTTTATTAACAACAAATGAAGAAACAATAAACAATCAAGATGCTGAAATTCGTAAACTCACAACTATGATCAGACGTATGGATGAAGAAGCTTTGGAGCAAAAGAAGGAATACGATCAAGTGATCAATGAACGTGATATCTTGGGAACCCAATTAATTCGACGCAATGATGAATTAGCTTTACTCTATGAAAAGCTCAAAATTCAACAAAGTACTTTAAGCAAAGGTATAACATATCACTTACAAAATTTCAATAATAATTTTCTTACCATAGGTGAAACACAATATCAAGAACGCATGGCTGATATTCGAGTGTTAAAACTTAAAATTACTGACATGAAGCGTGAATTACACATAGCAAAACATCAAGTTGGTCAATTGGATGATCTTAAACGTGAAGTACGCTATATCTCTTTTTATTATATATAAATCTAATGCTTTTAGGTTTATCATTTACAACGTGAACTATTACAAGAAAAAACTAAAGTTAAAGCATTAAGTGAAGAATTAGAAAATCCAATGAATGTACATCGTTGGCGTAAACTCGAAGGCAGTGATCCTGCCACGTAATATACTTGATTAAAGTATGCCAAAGCTAATATTATGAATAGATATGAAATGATACAAAAAATTCAAACACTTCAAAAACGTTTGATTCAAAAGACTGAAGAAGTGGTTGAAAAAGATTTGATCATTTTAGAAAAAGACAAATTATACGTTGAATTAAAAAACATTCTTGCTCGTCAACCAGGTCCTGAAGTTGCTGAACAACTTAGTGTGTATCAACAAACTCTTCGTGATAAAGATAAACAACTCAAAGCTCTTCTCTCTGAACAAAATATGTTTCAGTCCAAAGATAATGAATTAAAATTTGAAATTGAACGTCTTGCAAGAGAACTTCATGATGTCAAACGCAAATACTACAAGATAAAACTTGAAGATAAATTACAAGATGTACCTGGTCTTCCAACTATCCCCAAACAACCACCAAATCAACAACCAGGTATACATTCCTCTTCCTATTCTATCTTGATATATTTAAATAGCGGTGCCTGAAAAAGCACGACATCTCAGTGAACAGCAAAAACAACTTGCAATTACTTCTTCCAAACGATACATTGGTGGTGGGTTTAGCCTGAATCAATAGTAGATAATAAAAGAAATATATACCGTACATGGGAATCGAAGTTGGGACCAGATGGAGATAAGAAATTACATAAGAAAATAATAGTGATGGTGGGTGCTGGCAGTACAGTGGTGTGGACGACCGATGATGTCCAGCGTCAAGGGTACCTTGTGTATCCCGAGGACCACGTGGGTCGTATTATGACTGGCGTTGTGCTTGTGCCTGACGCTGGTGGTGGTGCCAGCTACCACGTGCGAACGTTTGCAGATAAATTAGCTGAACAAGGATACAAAGTACTTGTGCCAGAGACACCGTACACAACGATTTCACCTGTGGAGGAAATTAAACACACTGCAGTGTTTAATGCTTGGCGAAGTGGCAGTAGAAATCTACAGGATGAAATGATTGCAATTATTACATCAGCACGGGAAGTATTGAAAAAGTACCATGAAGTTGCACGTGTGGGTGTTCTTGGACTTGGTTTTGGCTGTGAAGTCACGTTGGCTTTGGCAACACAAGATCCAAATGTGTTTGATGTAGCAGTTCTCTTTTGTCCAACAGCTTTGCCACCACAAACGTTAAATATCCCAACTTTGATTGTGGTTGGAGATAAGAACGAATTTGTTGATATGAAGCAGGTATGAAGCTTTTTTCTCTTGAGAAGGATATATGCTATACATGATAGATTCGAGATTTTTCAACAAGTGAAAATCTTGAAAAACATCTTCGTGTAAAGGTGCGATGATAAAGTTATACCTTGTAGATTTCGATCATATGATGGATAGATCATGAAAAAACAAGCCCATGGGTTTTGTTTTAGTCATGTTGTTGATGAAGATGCAGCCACGCAAGCAATTGCTGAACTTCTCGATTGGTTTGTGTTTTATCTTCATCGTTTTCGTATGGCTGCAGGCACGAGCGATGGTAAATATATATATGAAATGGAATGCTACATGGTTAATAGGAGATCCATGGTGGCCACAAGGACGCAATGGTCCATTTTTCAACGTTGGCCTGGCAACTTGGCAGGCAAATCGAGCTCGATGGACGACACCTATAGTCCCAAGGTTGAGTTAGATATGAGAGGTTAAGGTTGATTAATGTTGATAGACCACCACGTCGTCCTCCAATTGATAGTAGCTTGATCATGGAAGGTCTTGCTTCGTTGCGTCGAACGTATGAATTGCCACATCCGATGAACCTTGGCGACATCATTTCGTTGTATGTCGACGTATGGGATGTAAATCAATAAGACCCTAGAGATAATACCTATGCATACTAAATCCCAGTACACTGCCTCCATCATCTTGATGCTTTACACATAGTGGATCAAAATTGAACATCGTTAGGTATTCAGCCCGTAATAATACGTACTCCACCCAGAGACGCGATGTTGTGGACGGATTCAGTGCTTGGCTGCTTGATAAACATCATGTTCTTGGGGATTGAATATTGGGTTGAGACCCATTCGATCAAAGCAGGGCCAAATGTGCTTTGAATAGCGATAAAATCGATCTTGAGCTTGGGGTAAATGCGATCAAACATCGCGATACTTTCACCAAAGCGGCTCGATACACCCTCTTCCGAATCGTGCACATGGACAATGACCAAATTGCAGCTTTGTTCATTCTTTCGCACGTATAAAATGGCTTTGTTGATCGTTGGCAAGTCTGGATTCTTGCAAAAGAAGACGGTGGGGCATGCATTCGTGATTTGGCGCATTGCTTTCACAATTGTTCGACCACCACGTGCACCAGTTGCTAATGCAGTGTCTTCACTTGATTGCTTCTCACGGGATGGACAAATTCTTTGCAATGCATACATGATCAAACGAAGAAAGAAAAGTCGTTCAAACATGATAAAAACGACAAAAATGACACACGAAAAGTAGAGCGCAAAGTACGTTAAGATCGTTGGATCGCCACAAAGATTACCGAAGAATGCAACAATCACAAGAGATACACCAACAATGCAAGTCCACCAAGGAGCAATAACATCACGTCGAAGATCAGCACGCTTAAATTTGAGAAGCATACAGCCAGTGCCAAATAATGTCATTAAACCAAGGAATGCATAAGTGTACACACCACTTAGCGTCTCAACATTTCCTTCGAGTACAAGGACAAGGGAAGTTGCAATGCCAAAATAACCAAAGAGAATCCAATGGTTGGTTCGACGACATGAGTTCTCGTGCAAGAGAAATTCTGGCAAAATATGATCGCTGGCAAGGCGACGAACAAGACCTGAGAATTCAACATTAGTTCAGCTTATTTATGATTATGCTTACCATTAATACCCACGTAAGCGGTAAGAACTGCACCGGAAAGCACGATAAATGCATCGATGGATACAATAGTTTGAAGAGTTTGGCCACCAACAACCAAAGCCATTTGACTCAAAACGGTGTTTTTGAACATGTTAATGTTGCTCATTGGCATAACACCGAGAGATAGAAAAGAAAGCAATGGATTGAACACTGCCACGCCCCACCACATATTCTACTCGATTTTTATCAATGTATTTGGGATAATGTTTACCTTTAATGTCTTTGGAAAGACTCCTGGTGCTTGTTCTTGAACAAATTGAGACGAGCTTTCAAATCCAGAAATACCCAGCATTGCTGTCGACGTGCCAAAAAAGAGTGCCGTGAATACATCGCCAGACACCCTAAAGTTAATGAGTCAAGTATAACAAAATACACACAAACCAAGTGCCAGCAACATTGACTTCAGGAAAGTCTGTCTGAAATAAATTTTCGTACAGGATGGAAAAGTTGTTCTTCGCCATGAACAGCACCGACATAACGCAAAGCACAACCAGTGTTAGAGTATGGATGATAAAGATGACAAGTGCAACCATTGCAGATTCAGAAATTCCCATGCACGTCAACACCGCAAAGAAAAAAAGAAGTCCAATGCTTGCTGGAACAACTGAGAGCGTCGGGACCGTAGCTGACAAGTAGGTACAAGCCGAAGTGCCCGAAACAACCCCAGTGGCAATATACGACAGAATAGCCAAAGAAGCAGCAATCGAAGCGACACGTTTGCTTGTTGTATTCAGCAACACATTGTAGCTTCCACCATTCATAGGAATTGCATTTACCTAAGTATATATAAGATCAAAATGTATCCATATCTATAAGAACTACCACTTCACCATAGATAAATCGGTACAAATACAAAATTCCAGCCACAAGAACTAAATCCAATGGTGCCAATTTTCCAGCTTTTGCCGTCACAAGGCCTGACACATACAAGCAACTCGACAAAATATCATTGCCACATATCGCTGTAGCAGGCCATTCCGACAATTTTCGATGTTCTCTTCTTTTCAACGTATCCTCAATTTCCATCAATTCTTCCTTCTTCACATTCGTACTAATGTATTTTCCCCATCCAGGAAAATCCCAGGGCTTCACATTAGACACTGACGGATTCAACGATCGCGCGAGCAAGCCCGCATCTTCACTCCCATAGTTCTTGTCCATCTTGAAGTGTGTGGCACTCATCCTTTCCAAGTATCATATGCTCGCGATCTTTTCTAACAAGATACGTGATCTTATCACATGTTGCACGGTACAACACCTGCATTATCCAAGAAAGTCCATCCTTCTTCTCTTGATTTCTTCTCTTTTCTATCGTTCACTTGTGGGGTCTGTGGCAAATTTAAAAGTGAGCACTTTTGGCGCCAAAATTTAACTTTTTTAAATTGCTTATTTTTGGCGCCAAAAAAGTCAGTTTCAAATTTTGGCGCCAAAATTGATCATTTTTACATTTTCTACCAGCTGCTCAAGTGAGAAGGGGTCGTTACGAGATGGCAGACGAGTACGGATCCTCGGAAGATGCACCGCTTGTTGTTCGGATTCAAGGGGACGGTGGACACGTGCGATCATGGGATTTTGCGGGTTGGGGACGTCTATTACACGATACTGCGGATGCTGTGGAGCTTAAGGAGATTGATGACCACATGGCTGCCACACATGCTCCTCTTGGCCAGTGGCCAGCAACAGCGATCTGTGGCAATGATATCTTGTCAAGTTGTTTATACACTGCAGGAGTAGCCGCAGCTAAAGCAGGGAAATTAGCACCAGTAGCCATGGCGATGGTGGCAGCTGTACTGTATTTGTATAGATTCATTTATGGAGAAGTGGTGAATGCGATTCCGTTGAATGGAGGATCGTACAATGTACTGTTGAATACAACGTCGAAGCGATTGGCATCGATTGCGGCTGCATTGGGAATTTTATCGTATGTGGCAACTGGTATGAGGATGGGAGTTGTTGGAAAAAGTTAATAACAGATTGTAGGAGTTGTGTCGGGAACTTCTGCGTGTACGTATTTGGCATCACAGATTCCGTCGTTGGCTATTGTCCATTCGAGTATTACTTTGTTGTTTTTCTTTGCTGTTCTTGCAATTATTGGCATCAGGTTTGAAAAGATATTTTTTATTTTGATGATCGGATGTGATTAGTGAAAGTGCTATGTTTGCTCTTGTTATCTTTGTTTTTCATACAATTACTTTGGTTATGCTATGTGGTGTGTCGTTGTACTTTGTTATTCAAGATAAAGGAAAAATATTGACTGCAAATTATCATGCACCATATCCAGATATTAATATGGCTGGACAATGGTAAGATATATATTTTTCCAAAATTTTTGACTAAGTTCTTAGGATTGATGGTACATTTTGGACAGCTTTATTCTTTGGTACATCGACTGCAATGCTTGGAATATCCGGGTTTGAGACGTCTGCTCAATTTGTTGAAGAACAAGCTCCTGGTGTATTCCCTAAAACCCTACGCGTAATTTCTTATAGCTTGTAGTTCATGCTAATTTAATTGTAGAATATGTGGTGGGGCGTCATTCTTTTCAATCCTTTGATTGCATTTTTGGCACTTGGTGTGATGCCCTTAGAATCGATCCAAGCTAATAAGAATACCGTTCTTGCTGCCATGGGAAAGACAGTGGGAGGGCGTCATTTAGAAACTTGGGTTGCCGTTGATGCATTTGTCGTGTTATCTGGTGCTGTCTTAACATCCTACGTTGGCATCACAGGTACTTTCATAATTCGCTTTCCTCGTAGTAAACATTCAATTAGGTCTTGTTCGCCGCATGGCATATGATCGCATCCTTCCTGCATTTTTACTCCAAACAAATTCATGCCGTGGAACCAATCACAACATTATTCTTTTGTATTTTGTCATTTCTTCGTCCCTTATCATTGCTTTGCATGCTCAAGTGGATTTACTCAGTGGTGTCTACACGTTTGCTTTCCTTGGTTTAATGATCATGTTTGGTTTTGGTTGCATGTTACTAAAGTTTAAACGTGGTGACCTTCGACGTAGTGTCATTGCTCCTTGGTGGGCTTGTATTGTGGGTGTGATTTTAATGATGATGGCGTTTGTGGGTAATCTGCTCGGTGATCCAACAGTTCTTTCATATTTTGCTCTCTACTTTTTAGCTGTCCTCTTTGTGGTTGAAGTCATGTTTGAACGTGTGGTCATTTTGAGATTGATCAAATACCTCGTTGACTTTTTATCGCCGAATCGACCACCAAAATCAACTGTAGGTCATGCTTTATTGGATGACAATGCGTCTGTGTTATCCCCCGATGAAAATGTACCTGACAGAGAGTACACAAGTCCCAGGTATACCTTGCAATATTTTGTCGATCTCATTGTATATTTATAGTGGATCTGTTGCCAAAGTTATTCATGCAATTAACATGCCACCAATCTTCTTCTTTGCTAAAGCTCCACATTTACCAACACTAAACAAAGCTATTTTGTATGTACGTCAAAATGAACAAACCTCTCATTTGTATATTGTTCATGTTGGTGATGATCATGAAGAATTTGGCAATATTGTCTTACTCTTTGATCGCATGTATCCAAAATTGCGTATTGATTTCCTTCGAATCAAAGGTTGTGGGTTTAGTCCTGCAGTCGTTGAATGGATTTCTCGAAAGTATGCCACACCAAAGAATCTGATGTTCATCAAACAACCAAATCATGATTGTGCACATACCATTGCTTCTCTTGGTGGAGTTCGTGTTATCACTGGTTAACGAAGCAACTTTATAGAAAAATCACCTCATCAATAAATGTATTTTGAACATTTGTCAAGGAGTATTAAAATATCAAAAATCGACTAATGTTTTTTTCAAACCAGGTGAATTGCAAAATGTCTTTATAAAAAAATCGCAAAAGTTTTGATCATGTAGATTTGTCCACTTTAGAGACTCTTTCGTCTTCTTGGATCTGAATAATTTGATCATCGAGCCACTTGACAATATCACCTCTTGTCATTCCCATTGGCTTTAACTGCCTGAAGATTTAATTGCCGCGTTTGATGTGTAACTGCTTTCCTTGCGTCACTTGTTGTTTCATCGATAACACCACTTGAACCAACCATTTCAGTTGCCCATAAGATCGTATTTTCCATTAAACAAACAAACACCTTCTTCTTTCAGGTGATCACGATAGCGTCGAAGAATTGGAAGCATTCTTTCATCACTTTCACTTAATTGTTTTAGAGCCAACTCAATTTTTGCAACTTTGTGAAGACAAATAAGGAAACCATCGCAGCCAGAAAACATGTTACGAATTTAAGGCTGTGGTGGTTCATTGTCACATTTTAGTAAACTGATACCAATGCTTCCAATACCATGAAGCTCTGTGACATAGTTGCGTATACTTTCAGAGGATGAATCATATCCTGGTAGGTCTACAAGATAAACCAACTTGTTTTTGTCCATAGTTTCATCATTCAAATTGGTATTTTCAGGAGTGTACCGCATAAATCTTTTCAAATCGATACCCAGAAAATATTAAAAAATCTTAATTTCACAAAGTAAATTTCTTATTGACGATCAGCGAGAGATTTCGATGCTGTAAAAAGTGCAGGTACAATATCAGTTTCGGCATAAAAAGAGAGGAAATTGTTGGCAGGCAAAGCGTAGGGCTGATGATTTTTAAAAATGGGGTAGAACCAAAAGCAACGGAAATGATTTATCTTTGAGAATATTTGCATAACTTGGATTGATCAAGAGACTGTAGTGTGCCACATGAGCCACACTACCACCTCGACTATGTCCACGAATAATAACTTTTTCAACTTCATCCACACAAAGAATTTCAAGCGGACAACACGAGCAATACCAAGTCTCTGTGACTCACAATTGTATTTCACTGGAGCTTCGTCAAGGAACCTTCAACGATACCAGAGCTTGCAACAGCCAAGTTGGTCAAATGATCACTAGTGCTGTTAGAGCCTGTGATACATGTTGGAGGCAAGCCACACAAGGATAACACAACGGTCTATTACGGTGACCATGACTCAGCGATCTATTTCATGTGTATGGACTGTACTATCTCTAGTCTAGCATTAATCTTCAATTTACTCCTTTGCTTCCACACAACTCTGTGTTATTTGTGAGGTTATGAGCCCAAAGGATGATAACGATGGCGTATTGATGACATGCAATGCATGACGAAGATTCGAAAAAGAGTGAGCCAAGTCATCTCAACGTCACGCATCTTGTGGGAACTCTTGGAGACACGCTTTGGTACGGCAACTGGATTTGTTAGAAATTTAGCTTTGCGTGCAGCTTACGGGTGGCAAATGGACCCTGATAAACCAGTGGTTGAGCATTTGAAAAATGTTAGCAAGCTCATTACCACAGCAAGACACCTTGGAAATGAAATCACTCCTGAAAATGAAGTTTGGATATTGGTGCTAAACCTCACCAAGTTCAGTGTCATGTCGGTTCACAATGAGATTAAACCCAACTTTACACACAAGGAAGTTGAAATGTTTTTAATGTCATGGATATGGGCATTTGCAAACTAATTGCCCTTCTGGTAATTCCTACGATTGAAAGGGAAACTAGAACGACGGCAAAGAGAAAAAGGCAAAAACAAGAGGTCCAGACTAAGATCAAATGGTGCCAAGTTTGATAACAAAAAGAATCCTGGTGGAAAGGACCAAACTGGGCAATGCAATTATGCATTTCATATTGGAAAATCAACTTCTGGGTGTTGATTGGTACGCGGATAGTGCTTCGACTATCCATGCATGTTGCAAGAATAACTTTCATCAACTTCACAATGCTACCACTTTACAAGAACCTAAGGTTGTACACAGATTTAGTCTAACAAGTACAGTTGCAAAAGCAGTCTATTCCCATAGGCGAATTGATTATCAAAACTGACAATGTATTGAGAACTATCAGTGATGTTTATTACGTTTCCATGGCTGGTGTTTCCCTGATTTCGCTTACTCAACTTAATGCGAAAGGATGCACTTTTACTTCTGTGGGAAGTGAAAGACTTGTTATTATGAAGCATTGAGCACCAATATGCAAAGCTTGGTCACCATTTGAACTACTCTTTCATCGTTGTTCATTATAGCGTCTTTCTTCGTATTCAACTCTGTTCCTAGCCAAGAAGTTCAAGTTTTAAATTTCAAACAAAAAGGAATGTTGAATGCACTACAAGATAAAATTGTATTACCTGATAAAGGTAAATGTGGTGCAAGATATTGACGAGTGGCATCGTCGAATGGGTCACGGTCTGGAGCCAAGTTGAAGCAATTGTTTAAAGCTTGCTTTACTATGCCAGACTTATAAGCAGAACTTAGGTTCCTGTAGCACTTGTCTTACAACCAACTTTAAGCGTTTGCACATTGAAAATGCCAAACAACAAGAGTCTTTGCCAGACATGGTGACAATTGTTTCAATGCTGTATCCATCCAGTCAGTGTGTGGATACAGCTTTTCAATAGCTCTCAATGTGATACTCAAACATTGTGAACCACCATTGCGTTCTACATCATTCAAAA
>JNBS01002534.1:0-11577 GCA_002081575.1 Thraustotheca clavata
TGGCAAAAATCACTTATTGATTCGGGTTACTACTGGATTTCTGTATAGCTTTGACGAACTCTTGACATTGTGGCTAAGATTAAACATGAATGAATCCATGAATCAATATTCATAAAAAAATTCATTACAATGTCGAAATTTCACTTTGTTATATATAAAAAACCAAAGCGAGTTCAAGACTTCAAAAGGCCTCACTTAGCATGATAAATTACACATTGCCTTTGATCAAGCATTTGGCTTTATTTGGTGTAAATACTGACGCTGTTTTAGTGTTGCGTGTTTTAAGAGCCTATGCTGGTGTAGTGTGTGGACTTAACACAACTATCTCATAAAGGTACATTCTGGAATCGAAAATGTCATCGATAGAACGCAAAATTGCGATCTTCTTTTGCCACAACAGAGGCAATAGATATACAATGAAGTTCATTTGCCCTGTGGGGAAGACTAGAAGATCTTATAGCATTTTCTACTTTCTTGTACATCTTCACATGGACTTCTACCATTTTCTTGGCAAGGAGTAAAGGATTCCAAGAAAATGGTAGAATTTTTAAGCACAACCAAACAATCAGCAACACTCAAAGCATGGGAAGCTAATATATCATTATCAGTAGCCACTTCACCAAATTAAGTGCTAAGCGAATGTGTTAGTGCTTCTCGCTTTGTTGTCATCATAAACCTTTGGTACCGCTGGTGCGGAACGATTTCATGGCTGCCAAGTTGCTCAACAGCCATCAAATTGCTCCGTACCAGCGGTAAAATGTACCAATTCCAGCACTTGCTCCAAAAACAAAAGGTCGAAAATCGATTTTTGCTTCGCTCACTTGTCTTAGTGGCAAGACTCAAATGCTTTAAATCGCGATAATTCTTATTGCAATGATATATGCGATGAACTGAGTTCGTTGTAAAAAACTCAGTATTTCCCTCGATGAATATCTCTTTTGGTGGCTATGTCGATTTTACGAAATTTTGTCACGACATTCGCGCTGCGAATAAGTCAACAAAGAACCCTGCCGCATTGGCTGGTGCCGTTAGAGGATTCTTGGTTGTCTTATTCGCAACGAGAATTTCGTCACAAAACTTGGTAAAATTGACATAAGCACCAAAAGCAATAATCATTATCCAAAGACGAATTATCACCATTCAATGCATTTTGTCGTGGTATATTGGCCGAAGCCAAAATTGATTTTTGAGTAGCAGTTCAATCGGAATCATAAGGTAACGAAATCTCCTCCATGATCAATATTGCCAAAAAACGAAAGAAAGAAGTAATGCAATCCCCGAAGATCGGACCCAGAAAATCCTTGGCAATGTCGCCAAGTTCAGGCCGATCCCATTCGATGCTAAATTCAAGACACGACCCATAAAAAACAGCAATTTAGCGATGCAAAGTTCATCGACCCATTGCTCGGAAGGGAAATGGAAGTAGAGATGACCGATTCAGTGCATTTCGGTGTCAAATTGCCAGCGAAGGACGTTCGAGGCGGTGAAGAGCAAACAGCAAAAGTTGTTTAGTCCAATGTCTTGAGTTATACAAAATATATTGTGAGAAAGTAATTTTTCCTATCAAAAATTCTTTGCTGTTGAACCCAAAGTTGAAGTTGAATACAAATACAAATACCTCACTTATGATTTTACCAAGTCAAAATAACATTATCTCTTCTTAAATCAGGCAATATTCATCAAACTAATGCCATCTATCAAACAATATTCATCAGATGCATTTCAACTCCTATTCACACTATCTTTATGTTTAACTCTATTCCCAATCAACTGAAATTAGTATCATATGATACGATTGGATGTACCCCGGTGTACACTTTCAACATTTTGTGTGGTATATTTACACAGGCCCCGGGGCACGTGAACGTTAGTGGACCAGAGAGTAGAAGAGCGCGGGAACATGTCATCGGAAGAGGAAGACATCCATTCGGAAGAAGAAGAAGCTTTAGACTATTCTGACGATGAAGAAGAGGAAGAGGAAGAAGCCCCATCCAAAAAGCGAAAAGGCAAAGCTAGTGCCAAGAAAAAGAAGTCCAAAAAACCCAAAGTAAGCAGGTTTATTGATGATATCGCCGACGAAGCCTCTGGCGATGAAAGCGAAGGCGATGCGTATGGAGATGAATATGAAAGCGAACGACGCCTTGCAGAACAAGAAGAAGAAGAACTTGAAGATCAAAGCCATCATCAATATCAACGACAGCGAAGTCGTCCTGCATTTGCAGATGATAGCTTTGCTGCAGAAGAATACGTTGAAAACATTAAAAAGCGACACAGTCAAAGCCGTCGTATGAATGACGATGGTGATGAAGAATCTGAAGGCGTTATGCAGTCGGCTGTAGCTCAACAATCGCTTTTACCATCGATTCAAGACCCTCGATTATGGGTTTTCAAATGCAAAGTATGTATTTAACGATATAGGAGATGCTAATGTTGAGCTTATAGCCTGGACGTGAACAGCATTTAGTGCTAGCTCTCATGAACAAGTTTTTGGAATTTGAAAAACGTGGGGAATCGCTCAATATTAAGTCTGTTGTGGCTTCGAGCTCGAAAGGCTTTATTTACGTCGAATCTGACCGTGAACCATTTGCCAAGGAAGCAGTAAACGGGCTCAGAGATATTCAACAATGGTCAATGAAGCTTGTGCCCATTCATGAAATGACCGCTGTGCTTACAATTCACAAAAAGAAGACTCCAATTGTAGCAGGAGTTTGGGCACGATTTAAACGTGCTGGGTTGTACAAGGGAGATTTATGTAAAGTCATTGAAATTGTAGATAATGGCTTGAGGGTAAAATTGCTATTGAACATTAGTATCATTAAATATTTCTGTATAGGCTATTGTCAAACATGTTCCTCGGCTTGACCCATCAGTGCTCAGTGGCGGTGAACCTACCAAGTACAAAAAGGGTCAACGCCCTGCACTTAAACTATTTGCAGCCAGCTCTGTATCAGGGCCTGAAGTAAGTCGCAAACGACACCCTCTGACAAGTACAAAACTTATCTTATTACGCGTCAGCTTATTGTGATTTAGATGAAATGATGGATACTTATGACAATGACTGGTTTAAAGATGGGTTTTTATTCAAAGAAGTCAATATTGCAACCATGCTTTCAGTAGATGATGTCAACCCAACGCTAGAAGAAATCAACAAATTCAGCTCGGCTCCAGACGCTGATTCGGACAATGAACAATCACATGTAGCCAAGTTAGACTTGGGAGATGTCGATGCTTGGAAAAACAAAGTTGATTTAACCAAGGGTGATACTGTCAAGGTTATTGAAGGAGATCTTGTCAACTTGATGGGTGTTGTGGTTGGCACAAATGCTGGCAACGACACTGTACGAGTTATGCCTCTACATGAAGAAATTAAGGATACAATTCTTGATTTCTCTGTCAAGCAACTTGTGAAAATTGTCAAAGTATATCTCACCACTCTCTCTAGTGTTTAACATCAATTAGGTTGGTGCACATATCAAAGTTATCTCTGGCCGATACTCTGGTGAAACAGGAACAGTCGTCAGTATCGATGAATCGATGGGAGCTCCTGTTGCAATCATTTTGGTTGATACACAAGCTAAAGAAATTCAAGTCCGGGTGCGAGATATTCAAGAATCCGCTGAAGTATCTCAAGGTCTCGACTCTTTGAAGGGTAAAGAACTTTACGACCTTGTCGCGGTAGCTCTCCACCAAGAGGTATTAAATTTACATGTCTTAGCTACCGCACGGCGAAGTTGGTGTCATTACCCATGTTGGCCGGGATGGATTTACTGTACTTGGCCAAAATGGACAGCCTAAAACAATCGCAGATCAAGAAATTCAACGCAAACTCTACTCTGCACGTGTGTCGGCTTTGGACAAAAAGGGCAACCATATTTCTGTTGGTGAAATGGCTCAAGTTGTTGATGGTCCTTACGTTGGGCAAACTGGTACTATCAAGCATATCTATCGTAGTTATGTATTCTTACACAACAATCGCGTGGTATTTACGATACTCATGAATCCAGTTCTAAGATAATTTGTAGGCCAATAATGCTGGTATATTCCTTGTTCGCAACAAACAAATCGAAATTGCTGGTGAAAAGGTCAAATCCTATGCTATGGGAGGCACTGGTGTGAGCACTGCTGGCCGTGGAGACTTTGGAGGCCGAGGAGGTCGTGGTGGCCGAGGAGATTTTGGGGGACGAGGTGGCCGTGGAGGTGGTCGTGGCGGTGCTTTTTCAGATCTTGTTGGAAAGACTGTCACAATCAAACGTGGTCAATGGAAAGGTTATATTGGTATGGTCATTGATGAAAGTGAAGCTACCGTCAAGGTGGAAATTCACTCCAAGGCCAAATGTGTCGACATTGAAAAGAAGAATATTAGTTTGGCTGGTGATCGCAATGGTGTCACACGGGACCAAGGATCTCATGGCGGAATGTCCGGTTCAAATGCGTTTACCCCTATGGCTACGGCAACTCCATTGCACCATGGTATGACTCCTATGGCCACCCCATTACATCAACCCCGCACACCTTCTCGCAGTTCTTACAACTCTGGAAGTCGTACACCTCGTGATGCTTGGTCTACTGCCAACGATGATGCCCTTTTGGAATCACATATGCCACAAGAAAAAGACATCACTCACGGTATATTGATTTTATTAAATTTTGGTTACTAAATCTATTTGTCTATAGCATCCAGTTTCGGCACACCACTGGAACCTGCAGTGTCAGCCGAATTGGGCGTTGCACCTACATATCGTCCAACTTCATATGTGGCCACACCTGGCAACCAAAACAACAACGACATGCACAGTGTATCTACACCTGGTATGCTGAATCCAACGACTCCAGGTTTCCAGCAAGGACCGTACAGTACTCCTGGTATGGCACCAACAACACCGTTTGCTTCAACCCCTGGTTTACCCCGTTCAATGGCACAAACTCCAATGCAGATGCAAACACCATATCAAGCACAAAATTCATTTGGCCCGACTACTCCAGGCTTGCACATGAACCCAACAACTCCAGGCTTACACATGAATCCAACAACTCCAGGATTGCACATGAATCCAATGACACCAGGTTACACCCCAATGAACCCAACCACACCAGGCATATTCGGTGGCTCGAAGGGCACTCCTGCAGCTGTGACTCCTCATCACGGTGGTGGTATTGGTGTCACTCCAGCTCCAATGACCCCTGCCGACCAACAATTCCATTCTTACGACAGTGGATACAGTCATGGTGTTGGTGCAAGTAGTGGCAATGAAAACCTGTGGATGACCAATGGTGTTGTTGTTGAAGTTACATCTGTTGGCGAATATTTCCAAGCTGAAGGAACTATCGTGTCTGTTGCTGGTGATTCTTGCATGCTCAATATCCGTGGCAAGACTGTAAGCTTCCACACGGACAGTCTCAAACACGTAATTCCAGAAAAGCAAGAAAATGTCCTCATTCTTGTTGGCGAAGAAGCTGGAAAGACTGGTTCTCTTATTGGAACAGACGCTCCTGAAGGTATTGTCAAAATGGACGTCACGGCGGAAATTAAAATTTTCCCTCTCAGTCATCTTGCTAAACTCGCATTCTGATAAATGTAATCAATCTTTAATAATTGATTAAAATGTTGTCTTGTTAATTACCATTTCTACACTGTATTAAAAAGTATCTTTTCTACACTGTATTCGCTGATGACTCACAGTTTACTTGATACAAGATATATCTTGAAGATCAATAATAGACATTATAACATCAATCTTTATGTGATTAAAGAGCCACTTCTAAAACTTTCACAAGTCGAAACTTCTGAGCCAAGAGACTTGATCGTTCAGGTTCATGAGTTCCAGCGTTGTGACTCCGGTCACTGAAGATGGAGCGAAAACCCAAGAAAATAGACCTGCTGTGGATACTTTGCCTCAGTTAGATGCAAAGATTCTTGGTCCCATAGAACGCACTAATACAGCAACCAAACTCTCAGCAGAAGACGCTGAGATTGAGGATATGAGAGCTAAGATCCGATCACATATTGGAGAATCCATTCGAGTTGCTCGAGCACAAAAGCGTCGACAACATCGTCGAATTTGTGGTTTATCTAGAGCTGATGTGTATGAGTGGGTTCGCTCAGTGTTTTGTTGCTCTGATGTGGATTCTGCAGCAGCTACTGATGATAGTGATGCTAAGGTACTTTCAACTAAAAAATTCCTTGGAGGTGTCAAGGAATTTGCATGTTTAACCGATCGTGAACTTTCACAACTTGCTCGACTTACAGAATTACGTACTTTTAAGCGAGATGATGTTCCATTGTTGAATGAAGATAAAGCTGGTAAGATATCATGTTTTGAGAATTGTAGTTAAGAAAATTATAGATGGTCTTTATATTGTTATGAGTGGAAAAGCATCTCGATCGATTCTTGTGAATGGTGCCGTGGATGAATCCGTTGAGCCAGAGTCTGTTGAATATCAAGAAACCTTTGGCATTGATGTTTCACCAACACCAGATAATGAAGATGTTCGTGTCGAAACATCAATTACTGCTGGTAAAGTAAGAATGAATTTTAGTTCATAAACTTAATTCTAGTATCGCCAACACTTGAGTGTTTATGGCTTCCCAAGCTTGTGATTCGAATGCTTAATTTGCAACCTCGACTGGAATATGAGTTTGTAGTTGTATTGAAAAATCACGAAGAAATTAGTGACGCAGAGTACAAACAACAAGAGACCGTTTTAGCCAACATTTTGCAAGCTGGAATTCACGCTACAGTCATGGCTAATACACGGAATACCTCCAACAAAATTATTTTGTTACTTAGTGCGCCATTATGGCTCTTGGCACGAGAAGACAAGTTAATGAAGATGGAACGAATTATTGAGTACCATTCCGAAGAAGATGTAGAGTTCTGTCTGTTGCCATTTAACTTATAAACTTTAGGCCAAATCACTTGGTGACGAGTACAGTGCAAACGCTGAAATTCTCACAGCTTCAGACAGACTTTCGGCATTTGCATCAATTCTTACTCGTAGCACTACTGACAAACCACCAGGAGCTGGGCTACGTGGTATTGAAAATAATCAAGATTTCATCATTCACGATGTATTTCCACTTCATGACCCAAGGTACTTTTATTCTACTTGTGATACTAAATATGCTTATAGTATGTCTGATTTCATTACATCTTCCTGGTACAAGGAAGCATTGTCAGCTTCTACTCGCCAACTCTTTCTTTTACGCATGAAAGATCATTTTGGTTTACGCATTGCTTTTTACACTGCTTTCATTCGATTGTATTGTACTTCTCTTAGTATTCCATGCATTGTTGGTGTTCTCATGTGGGTTATTTGGCGCCATGTTGATTACACTTCTTACATGCAAGCCATGGGCATTTATGGGCTTCTTGTGGCATTAGTTTGGGCTCCGTCTGTGCTTAAACGTTGGACGCGGTATCAATACTCTTTACGCGTAGACTGGGACTTATTGCAAGCAAAAGATATCGAGTATCCTAATCCAGAATTTAAACACTATGTCATTGAGACTATCAATGTTGCAAATGAAGGGGATGCACCAGACTATGTTGATGTTAAAGTGTATGACAATCGCCGTCGATACCCAAAGTACATTTCTTTCTTTGTATTTTCTGTCATTTGCTGTATTTTACTCTTTGGCTTTGTCATGCTTTATGCTCAGTGGTACATTGTAGCTGTCATGACACCAATGTGTGTTGATCCACGTTGCCCAGTTTACCTTTCAAACAATCAGTGTATTTCACAATGTCAATCTCTTTTGGCATCTGAGTCTTACAACTTTTTAAATCCAATTCGTGTTTCGCCTTTGGGTTGTCAAGGATATTGCAATACGTCTACTTTTGATCCTGCATATTATAGTTGTGATACGCCTCTTGTTGGTTGCTTTGGTACTGAACGTGGCATTGTTGGTACGTATTCATATTCATATTCACGATTTGTACTTACATGAATAATAGGAACTGCTCGGTGGACTTATGTTCTTGTTCAAGGTATTGTACTTGGTTTGACTTTAGATATCATTTTTCTTGCTGTCTTTGAACTTATTGCTTCAGTCTTTAACAAATGGGAAAATTATGCAACGATCCAAGAGTTTGAGCGACGATTTATTGAAAAAATCTTCATTTTCAACTGGGTTGGGTATTTCTATTGGTTTTTCCTCCTTGCTTTTCTGTACACCCCCTACGGTGATCTCGTCGAAAAATACATTCGTGAAAATATTGACACAATTCCATGGCTCACAGGATCAGGTCGGCTCAAGTTTAGGTATTATCATGTTGATATTTCATATTCTAATGTAATAAATTAGCCGATATTGGATCAAAGGTTTGGTAGCAATGGATACTGCCTTTGTGACTCCATTGATCGTCACACAAGCTTTAAACCTTGTAATTAATACATTTGTGCCATATTTACTACGACGAGCTGTAATTACCGCAAGAGATAAGTACCTTGTTGGAAAAGATCAATTGAGCATGCAAGCTATGAAAATCAAAAATGGGTTGAAAGCTCAACAAATTGTATTGCAAAATGGAGTGGCAACAACTACACACACTGCAGCAGCAAATGTTCGTCGTGCTAGTCAACGTGCTTTAGCCATGCTACAAGGACCAACAAAAGTACTTGAAATGCCTCAAAAACTAGAAGATAATGAAATCGCTCCTGATGAAGACTTGACAGCATTGGAGAAGGAAGAACTTGCTCAATATTTGGCAGAGAGAAAACCTATTAAAGCTGGCGATGTTGAAGCCACAATCGAAGGATTGTTTGCGAACTTATCTAGCCACCAAAGTCGAATGACTCAAATTTGCTCAAATATTCGTCGTGAAGAGCTTGATGCATATCAGCTAACGAGGTATTCTATCAAAGCTAATATCTTATTAACCTTTTGCTCTGTAGTTATGACTGGATTGACAAAGTTACTCAAGATATTGAACATAATAAAAAACATGATAGTATCTGGGAAGACTCATTAAGTAAAGGAAAATCTCAAGAAACTCAACAGCACAATTCCCTTCGACTACGATTAATCAAAGATTGGCGATGCCGCGATTACAATTACGATGCTGATCGCATTATGGAAGAGTCAAGTATGCCTGTGTATTCACCTTCAGGTGATCTTTTGCACATGGCAATTCAATTTAGCTACATTGTCATGTTCTCTGTTATTTGGCCATTTTGTGCTTTATGTGCATACTGCAATAACATTGTGGCTCTTCGTTTTGATGCAATAAAGATGACAATTGATTGCAAACGTGCTGTACCACATCGCATGATTGGAATTGGTCCTTGGTATGGTGCATTTATGTTTGAAACTTTAATTGCAACAATGGTTGTGCCAGCAATATTTGTTTATGTCACTGGACAAATGGACTCTTATCAATGTACAATTGATACTCAAAACTATGGTCCTGTTGAAGGGTGCTTTACACCACTTCAGAGATTACTTGCCTTTTGTTTTTTGGAAAATGTTGGCATAGCTATTTGCTTCTTAGTGTACTTACGCAAAGGCGATATATCAACCGAGACTTCAATTAAAATACAAGAACACTCACGTCGACTTAAACACAATGTACGAAAGAGTGTTCGAACTATCGGTGAACACATCTTGGTTCATGTCCACTATCACCATGATGCAGTAAAACATCATGGTGGGGAATGGCGTCAAGGTACTGTTGCATGGGTCAAGAATGGACGTGTTAAAGTAAATTTTTATTCCACTGCTCTACTTGGCCAAGAAAGTCACTCGACTGAGCATGAAGGTAAATTTTAAAGTAGAACTCCATAGTTGATGCTTTGTATAGTGTGGCTACAAAATGAACGCTATACATTAAAGAGCCCAATTCCTGTCAAGATATTTGAACTCAATATGCCAATACTCTTAGCTTCACCCAAAAAAGGGCACTGGTTAGAAGGTATTATTGTGGGTATGGATACTATCGATCGTTTTGGCAAAGAACTTGTACATCGTCCAAATGAAATGCATTTGACAATTCTTGAAGGTCGAAATTTACGCTCTTATATGATGCGCAATGTACTTGATCCATATTGTGTCATTAGTTGTGGATCATTCAAGCACATGACAAGCATTAAAAGACATACTCTAAATCCACTTTGGAATGAACAATTGGTATTTGCATTGAACGAGAAAGAAATATTCAAGTCTGAAGATCCATCTACAAGTGAAAAAATTAAACTTGCCGTGTACAATCATGATACATTATCCCTTGGTGAATGCATTGGCGATGCTGAAATTGATTTATCTCAACATCGCAATGGTAAAAAAGCAAAGTTTTGGGTTCCACTTGCTTTAAAGAAGCATGTACTTAACATTGAAATGCTTGGAAGTGCAGTACACAAAATGGCACTTGGTGAAGGTAATGGTCCTCAAATTTGCATTGAACTGCAATGGATTGATACACGCCTACCTACTCAAGTTCATGTTCAAATTCTTGCCGATGGACCTAATGCTAAACCTCGAACTCTAAATCGCAAGTTTTGTGAAAAGCGATTGTGCTATGGTATTGTTCCTGAAGAAATTAAAGAAGGTCGGATTTTCAACAGTACAGATCTTTAACTTGATAGTGAGTGTGTTATTGATAACTTGATATAAATGCATAACAAAATAGTTAATTCAACTTCGTCTTATCATATCACTGACTTTGGTACATTATAATGCATTAATAGTATCTATCTCCTCACTTTGTCGTGGATGATGTTGTCAATTAGGGTAGCAAACTTCATTGTGCATAGGAAAAGGAAAGACATTGGTTTTTTGGTGATTTTAAGTATAAAATGCAATCGTATCTAAGAGTTGGAGTTTGGTGGTACAGTTGTTGATGGTCTTGCTTGATCTGGTAGAACCGTGTTGCTTGTAGTGCGTGATTCATCAGATTTACTGCCATTTTTAAAAGAATCAGTAAAGCTTGATCGTCTTCCAGTTGCATTAAAATGATCGACTCTCATTGTAGCAATTTCTCTCGCACTAGCATCTGAAGACATTTGATGAGAAGTAGTGAATTTATCATCAGGAGCTGAAAATGCAAATCCTTTGTAGCTCATCATTTCAAGGTTGCGAACTCCAGCTTTAGCTTCATTTTCACGATCAGCAATAGAACGTTCAGCAACTCCAGTATTTTTACGACTACTAAAGTCAGCAACACGATGATCAACTTTGTTCATAGCGCTTCGTTCACGCAGAATTGTAGCTTCAGTTGGCCAGTATGTGTGTGAAATACTAATCAAATTATTAATATACCAATATAATTGACACAATAATACCATGTCAAAGATATGTCGACCAGAATTCCTGCTGCTGGAATGAGGAAAAACACATCCCAGTACAAATCCCTATAGATACATAAGCACCAATACATATACTATAGTAAATACGATGAAAGCATTTTTGTCGAGACACCAACCATATCAGTTCCCAAAAAGGTACAATAAGGGTAAACAAGCAAAAAGAAAAAGAATAGAGCAATGCTAAATGCAAGCACCGCGTAGCTAAATCGTGTCCAACAAAGTGTTTCAAGAATTACTTTGGCGTTCATTGTCATGAGTAAACCAGAGTAAATTGTT
>JNBS01002535.1:0-18391 GCA_002081575.1 Thraustotheca clavata
TCCAATGTTGTCGGCATTGTAAATCAGTCTTTCCTGGAAAATTGGATGCAATCCAAAGCCAGGATTGATTATTTCCACGTAGCATTAATTGTTTTAATTTTTCATTTTCTTCAATAGTCCATTTTTGAATTGTTTTCATTGATTTCTTTTTTCCAAGTTGATACCATCGATACTTTATTTGATCAATACTTCTTTGCCTTGGTAAACAAAGTGCAATTTTACTCCATTGTATTTTCTATCATAAATTTTTATAAAAAATCTGAAAATTTCGATTGACATAGTAATACCTTTAAAGGTTGATTTTTCTTAAAATATTGTAATAATGCGTGGTCTTCTTCATTCGTCCACAAATCTTTAACAAGCAACGGATTCAAATGATTCACATACCGTTCTCGACATTGTTTTCTCGTCTTCTCCGTTCCATTCTCTACTCCAAGATAAATCTCAGTAGAATAATTCATTCTTCTCAACTTTTAAATTCATCACTTATTAAACTCCATTGCATGCCATACATTCGTACCAAATCAGTCAACTTGCCATCGTCATCCAATGTCCACATACTACTTTCCATATCAAATCCTTTATCCACACGACTCATTACACACATCAACAATCCCAACAAAATACACACTTTACCTCCATCCAAACTAGTTTAAAACCATTAATAAATGCCCATCTTTACATACAATTACTACAATCAATCATAATTCCTGTTGGAATTCTTCTCATTGTATTCATTATCTTCACTTACAATCCGATCAATTTCGCACGTATTACCTATCACCACAACCACAATCAAACCATCAATTAGCACGATATAAACTCGATTTCTATAGTCTCAATTCATCGTTCTTTCTATAGCTAGTAGTTGATTTACTATTTACTATTCATTTTTTCAATACATTTCCTACTTTTAAGGACATTTTAAGACCCATTGTTTTCTTCTTTCTTTCACGTCCATAGCATGAGATACGTACATATACAAATTTCAAGTCTAAACCTCGAAGAATTACTCACAATATATTTCAGCGAATAATAAACGGTCTAGCCAATACATTTACGAATTTGTATACTACTTTAGAATTTTTCAAGACGGGAGCAAGCATGCGCGCGTCTGAAGACATCGTGGCTGTGACTGAAGCTCCAGGCACCGATGGAGATGGAAAGAGTGTACGCCGAAAACAAAAGTTTGGTGGTCGTCGTTCTGTGTGGCCTGGAGCTCTTGCGTTGATTCTTGGCTCACTTGGAGCTCTTGGAGCTTTGGGGTATTGGGGATACACTGCACATCAAGATATGCTTTCTCGACAACCAAATGATGCTGATTTGGCATTAATTTATGGCTCTGGTACAGCTATTTCGGATGGAACGACATTAAACTCAACAAAATTACCTTTGTCCGAGACAAATCCAACAGAATATGCTGATATGGGTTGTGCACAAATCAATTATGTGACAGCAGATAACAAGATTATGATGCAAGTGGGCAGCCAAAGCACACAGCTTGTGTTTAAAGGTGTTAACTGGAGAGGTATGGAAAGTTGGCAACATATTATTACCGGGTTGTGGGATGGCACAAGAGATGGTAACACTTTGGTAAGAAGAGATATGGTAGTGAAATGCTCATGATATATGGTGTAGTATCAAATTGGATCGTTCTTGAAGAAAAACAAGTTTAATTCAGTGCGTATTCCTATTGATGTCGATTGGACTTCACGTAATCCTGCGGTTAAAACCAACTTTAATACCAATTCCGAACGTGCTCTCTCTGGCTTGGGCAAATATATTGATGTATTGAAAGCTTTGGTTGAAGGTCTTGGACAATTTAAGATTTCAGTCGTATTTGCTTTTAATACTCGTTCGGTGGCAGATTTGAACCAAACTGATCACTCAGTGATTGACTGGTCAAGCCGTAATTCTTCATCTGGTGATATCGGAAATGGGTGGGAAAACATCAACGTTCAATTTGCCCAATACAAGGCTGCTGTTCAAGGCCTTGCTACAGCTATGTGTGATGCCAAGCATTGGAATGTTGTTGGTGTTGATGTCAAAGATGTTCCTGCTGGTGCTTCGGGTGAATGGGATGGTGATACTAAAACTAACTGGAGTGCATTTGCTGCCAAAGTTGGCAATGCCATTATATCTTCTTGCCCTCAATGGCTTGTGTTTGTCCAAGGTTTATCTACTCGTTCTCAATTTGGTTCTGGTACTTCATTAAAAACTATTGATGACTGGCCAGGTTCATCTCTATCTTCTGCTGTTAAATCGCCAATTAAGCTCACAACAGACAACAAAGTCGTGTACTCTCCTCCATTTTGGTCTCCATCACTTTATCCAAAGTCTTACTTTTACAAGAGTTCTGTTGGTCAATCTATGCTTTCAGAATACACTGAATTTTCTGATATGACAAGTTTGCAATCTTCTGTCAATGATGCCATGGATAAAATGTTTGGTCAAATCTTAACTCAAACTTCTGCACCTGTCGTATTTTCTTATTTCGGTGGTCTATATGGTTCACAAGATTTACATCCATTAAACACCTCAACACGTTCAATTGATGCAATCATTAGCCGTATGACAAAGACATCTCAAGCTATTTCTGGTGGCTTTTGGTGGGCTCTCAATCCTGATCAAAATTGGCCACATCCTGGACCAAATTCAAGTGATGCAGTCACTGTTGGGCTTCTTGATTCGACTTGGCGTGCTGCTACCACGGATCAATTGGCAGCTACAGCTAAGATGAATGCAATGCCAAACCTTGATTTCCTTCCATGCTACCCACGATAAACTTATGAAGGCTAGTATGACTTTTTAATTTGCATAATACATTGTTTATCCAATGCTTTGGTTAACATTTTTAAAAGCAATTGATAAAGCTATTCATAAAGATAAAGATTTTGAAGAAAAATTGTGCAGTTTAAATATCCATGAGAATTATCAGATCAAGAGACTCATAAAAAAACAGACGGCTTCTATTTTTTTCAAAAGCTATTTTTAGATTAGCACGTAAAATATCGAAGGATGACGATTAAATCCATTCTGGCACATCATCAATTGCCATGCCAGGCACAGCAACAAGTAGCGAGGCTTCAGAGCCGTGTACACCACTTGCAGAGTACGTGACAGCACCATTAACTCCAACAGTGGATGGCTACGAGGATTACATTGCCGAGGAATCGAAATTTCAAGGTATCATTGAGAGATTTCGACGAATTCCACTCGAAGTAATTGAGAATCTACATGATCGAGCTCTTATTCTTGATCATAGATACGACGACGATACTTTTTTGGTAGTGCTGTTGGAATTACATTGATTATTGCGCTTACAGTGATCATTGTTGCTGCTGTTTCGATGCTAAAGCATAGAACACCGAGAATTCATGACAAATACCATATTAAAGATGGTATTGTTGAACAAACGGATTATAACAATAATCCTTTAAGTTATGCTAACCAAGGTTTATATTGGAACGATTGAGATTTCATTGATTTTAATGTAGGTTGTGCATTGCCAAATTATCTTAGTATTGAAGGATCAATCTATGCTATGAAAGATGATGTTGCTGTTGATATTACAATCAAAGGTGTAAATTGGTTTGGTATGGAAACAATGGATGCAGTACCCGATGGACTTGATGTCAACCAAACAACTTTGGTAGGATTGTGTAATATTTTGATTTTTATCTTTTGAATAGTTTGAAATTATTTCCTTCTTGAATCGAAATCAATTCAATTCTGTGCGATTACCACTTTCAATTTATCATCTCTACCACAATACTGTGCCTAATCCAAGTAAATGGAGTTCAAAACTCAATCGAGCTATTGACGGGTCATCTTACATGACAATGCTGCAAAGTATTATCAGTGCTTTGGGCTCTCAAAATATCAGCGTCATGCTTGACTTGCACAACTTAAGTCCTGTTGAAACTGGTGGACTTTGGTATAGCAATGCAGTTCCACTTAACATGACATTGGAGGCAATCAACAATCTCAATGTTCTTTGCACTGATGATTATTGGAATGTCCTTGGTGTTGATTTAAAGAATGAACCATTTGCAGCTGTATGGAATTCAAACAATCGAAATGTTAGTTGGGTCAATGGAATAGAAACTTTGGGAAATGCTGTCTTAAATTCGTGTTCATCGTGGCTCTCGTTTATTCAAGGAGTACCTGGTGAGCATATTTTGGATATGAACGATACAACTTATCTGTACTCGGATTGGCATGGATCAGGATTTAACATGAATACTTCACAATTGACCTCTTTGAGCTCTCAAAACAAATTAGTTTTTGCACCACACTATTATGCTCCATCTACAGAGCCAAAGTCATTCTTCTATGAACAATTCATCAATGAGGTAAAATCAATCATAAATTCATTCATTGTCCTCAATTATTTTATAGACCAATTTTATTGAGCTGGATGATGCTACTCTCTTTGATATGGTCACTGCTACCATGATAACAATGTTACCTACAAATGGTACTATTGTACTTGGTGAATTTGGTGGTTTGTATGGAACAAACGACAGTCATCCATTTAAAACAACAACAAGAGTAATTGATTTTGTCATCGCCATTGCATCAATGCAGCTTGTTGGTGGTTATCTCTGGTCCTTAAATCCCAACAGTTTATACAACTTTAATCCTGGACAAACAAGCCCATACATTGAATATGGGCTTCTACAAAACTCGTGGCTGGAAGCTAATGTTGAACTGCTTGATGCTTTAACTCCATTAAACCTCTATGGATCCATGATGCCGTGCTTTACGTAATTCTGTATATAATACTTGTATAATATTGTCTGATCTACTACTAATTGTCATTGAGCCGATGAATAAAGCTTGCAAGCTTAGTACATAGAACAAAATAGTTAAAAATTAGTTGTAGCAGAACAATTTCAAGATTGGTAATCCTTCTAGTCTACAGTTAACTCAATGGGATACTGAGCCAGATTATGTATTGGTATTTAAACCCTTAAGGCACTAACTTAAATGGTTATTTGAGTTAATAATTATCATATCGAAATACTTTCAAAGAAATAAAGGAAGTGATTGATAAAGAAAGTTAGCATAACATGAAATTATATGCTAAAGCATGGCCAAGCCTTGAGGTCGGGCAATGAATTCATTGCCTTTAAACCATTCAAGTATGGAGAATTTACATTAATCCAGTCGATTTTCAATACCCCTTCAACATAATTACCAGTATTACTAGCAGGGTTAAATTGGTAGGCACTTTCAGGGTTTAGACTCCAAACGTACCCACCAGAGTATCCAGGCTTTAATATTTCTTTTATAGTAAAATCGGTGCATCGTTTGGTTGTCAACTTTGGGTGAAGATCAGTTGAGTACAATCCACCAAATTCACCCAAGACAATAGCAGAGTCATGAGTTTTTGCAAGATACCCAAACATGGATTCCATGGTGCCAGCGATACGAGCTGATAAATCACTATCCGATAGCTCCACATAGCTAAAGTGTAATTAGCTTTTTAGTGCTAATTAAGTTTACTTACTTAGCAATAGTTCCACCCGGTCCAGCAGTGCCACCAGTACCATAAAGATAACTTTGAGGATAAACTGCTGGGGTGTAATAATGAGGAGCATACACAACCTAATAAACAGCATTAAATTCATTAATACGTAAAACAAACCTTGTCATCAGTAGACAATGTCACTGGTTTTTTGCCTGCATCTTGGAGCCCACCACCCCACCAGTCATTATATGTCATATCAGTACCATCAATCGTGACTGCTTGGTTTAAGTGCACAATACCTTCTACAAAGGCTAGCCACTGTGGACACCCAGAAAGCATTCGATCTCCAATTTCAGTAGCTCCTTTTTGAAAATCTTTAGCTCCACCATCTCCCCATGTACTTTGATATGGTTCATTCTTGACATCTAGACCGATAACATTCCAATACTTGTTGCTGCATAAATTCTTGGTTAATATATCAACGGCACTCAAGTACTATACGCACCATTAAAATTAACCCAAAAAAGAGTGCTATACAGTAGAAGCTGAAATCTCACTGCTAAACCAAGCACCACCAGAATCCCGTGATGTCAACGTATGTAGGGAGATTAGCACTGATATTCGACGAAATGCTAGTGTCTTGATGATGCTTTGAAGGAGTGACATGTATGACGATACGTCAATTGCCTGGTTTGCTGCTGTGTTCACCATATTTTTGTTGGGCTTCACATTATTCACAAGACTTTGAATGCAAATTGGGAGCCGAACACTGTTGAATTTGTTGGCAGCAAGAAATGATGAGATTTCGAACTAGTCGATATTTCGATCAGTGTATGCTTAGAGCATATTTACGTACTGCTGTAGTTCCATTATGTTCATTTGCCCAAAGACCAAAAGGTACTGCCATTCCTCTATCAAACAATGTTAGCTAAAATCACAACCAAATCTATTACGTTTCCATGCCAAACCTACATAATAGTTAACGACAATTTTAAAGGCTCTAAGTTACCAGTTAAGACCTTTAATACCAAGAGGTACTTGAGTGCCATTTTTTGCAACTGCGTAAATTTTGTTGTTCTTACTGACATAATTTGGTAGTGCACAACCTAATCATTATGAAAAATGGATAAAACAATTTATTACCCTGATCTGCGTAGACTTGTGGATTGTTAACAACTCCATCATCATCGACAAGTGGTTTAACATTTGCACCTGAACCAGATCCTGAAGTTGTAATACCACCGTTGATCGAGTGAATTCTATATCGCCTCATTTGGACTTTAAACCTTCTATCTTCCATATCTCGACGGCCTTGAATACCAAAATATGCCATTAATACTCCTGCAACAGCAACAAACGCAATCAATAGTAGAACTCCAGGCCATATCTGTTGAATATAATGATAAGTGACACATAAGGAATTTCAACTTACACGAATTCGTCCTTTGAAATCCGAAGACTTTTCTGAATGGGTTAATTCGACCTTAGGTAGCTCTTCAACTACGGATTCGACCTCTGTTTCATCTGAATGGCGACAGAATTCGACATCTTGGCCATGAAGACCAATTTTTTCAGGTACTTGATAATGTCCCTCTTGAGGCGTGTAGAGACTACTATCACGACGCATTTACAAGCAAATGTGCTACTGTAAAAGATTGAATTTACTAGTCTTTCGATAGAAGTTTAAGCATTTTCTATATCTTTCGTCTAGCGTGGATTGGTCATAATAAGTCGCAGAAGAGTACAAAACAAATCAACGGTTGGCATGCGTTGAATTATCATATTTTCCATAAACATATGGTAAATATCTCAGTTTCGCTGACATGAATCAGTCACAAAATTTCTGAGAATATCAGTTGAAAATATATGGGGATCCACATATGAAACATGTTTACACATTTTATAAAGCTTTCAAAATGGTTTACAATTCATCCTTTGGCTGGTGGAGAGATTGAATTTCTGCTTCCAATTCTTTAAGAATATCTGATGGATGATCAATATCTTCATTCTTTTCTTGAGCTTCGCGATGCTTGCGTAAAAGTTCTTTGTCTTCTGTGAGTACACGATTCCAAACTTTATTGTCAACTTGAAGCTCTACACTTTGTTGTGTTTGAACAAAATTCATCAAATCTTCCATTGTTGGATAGAGTTCATCCAAGGATACGCCAAGTGATCCACTGCCAGACTTCTTAGTATTTTGGGAAATATACAACAACTTTGGTAATCTTTTCATTTCTGAATCTTCTAATTCCAATAAGTCATTTTGATTCATATCCATACGAGCAATTAAAAGTCGATTTTCTCGACGCCACACTTTAGCAAATCTTTCAAGCTGTCGGACAAACCACTGAGATGGTTGATGTCGATCACTGCGAGTGAGCAATACCAAGCTATCTTGATTTAAATTTTGATGAACTTCTTTAGCAAATGTGTTGGTGCCTAAAACTCGAACGAGTCCATTGTTTGGAGTTGGTGGTACTTGGGATTTAAGTTTTGGTTGAACTTTGCCATCCAAAACATTGGAAACGAAGGAATGCATTTGATCCATACTATGAGCATCATCTCCAGCATACAAGTATTTGCGATCACGTCTCATATGCACAACTAAAATGGCTGGTTTGTCGCTTGGTACATCCCAGAATTGGTAGTCAAAGTTCATTGAATCTTCAGGATCTTCAATTGTGAAAGCAACGAGTAAATCTTGGCCAAACTCTTTAGCCAAACTTTCCAAATGAGGTTTTGCAGTATCTTTGTCTGCTTCAGTCTTGAAAAATGCAAGCAAACGAAAGTGTTTAGGATGACTCAAAAAGTTGCGAACTCGGTATTCTTCATTGTCACCAAGGTTCGTCAGCAATGGCATATTGTAGTCATTCACCAAATCCTCAGCTGATTCTCTTGTAAATGGCAAAGTTTGAAGCGAAGGAAAAGGAATTACTCGTGGAGAATCAAAATCTCGGAGCAAGTACAAGTTGGATTCTGTTGCCTCAACATTTTTGCCGATAGCGGCAGCAAGAAGTTCTTTTGAAGTAACATAGGCAAACTGAACGCGGGTTTTCATACTTGATGCAATAGCTTTAAAGTTAGCAAGCTCTTCTTTGTTGACTTCAGGATCAAAGTATGCAAGGTACTTCATGTTGGATTGATTGAAAACTTTTCGACGCTTCCATTTCTTAAGTTCCCCATCGCAGGTTAAATAGGACACTGAGGGAATTGTTTGAGCAATGATAAATTGACGAATATCAGCATGACCAATATAGCTGGAAATAGGAGCAAGCACTGTGCCATTGTAAAAAAGTAACATTTCTGGCTTATCACGAGATACACCATACAATTCAGCAATGTCAAGATGTTCAGGTTCTGAAATATCAAAACGTGTCATTTGAATTTCAGCAGAAGTATATGACTTGATATTTTCTGAGAGTTCCATACTAGCTTTTTCCCAATGCAATGCATAAAATTCAAATTCGGTCATACTTGGAGCATAAAAAAGAACACCAACATATTTATCACCAGCCACAACAGTATCAAAGTTAAGATCAGTCAAATCAATCGTTGTAGGATTATTCAAATCAGGAATACCAAATCGCCCCATTTGTTGAAACTCGGCATCTTTCGTCATTCCTTTATCTTTAAATCCTGGACCTGTTGGTCCAGGCATAAATTTATTCAAATTTTTCGCTTGTTCTGCCATCTTGGCATCAAATCCCATTGCAGCAGCTGCACCTTTCGCGACATCAGCTTCAATTCCAACAAAGAAAGCTAAGCAAAGTGTTATGATCATATTAATCTTCATTACTGATGACCACCAAAATCACAAAATGAAACAAGATCTCTTTTGCGATCTTCTAAGCATTTTGATTGGTTCAAAATATAGAAGCATCGAAAGTGCACTTTGCCCTTTCGACAGGCTAGAAACACTCAACTTTCCATACTTTTTTGGTTGCTTGACACCTTTTTTCTATCAATTTAATAGCTATAATATATTAAATGTAATCACAAACAAGGTGTTACGCTATAATATCGTCTTAGAATAAGGAATGCTGCGTAAAATGTTAATTTTCAAATATTTGGAAAGATAGAAGAGTTGCGTGATTCCAGACTGTTAGGAATAAGAAATTGTGTTGATTTTTTTAGAAAGAAAAGGTACCTTTCATATTTATCATTTCATAATTCATTTTTCTAATCGTATGAAGTTGATTTTAATTGCTTGTGTGCTTCTCTGTGGCGTTCTTGCTAAAGAATCTACAACGGAGTATCAAGATTCAAAAGCTCAACAAGTATTAAAAAGAGCAATTGATGTAAGTTTTGGTCGTGAAGAAAATAGTGCAGAAACTGGTTATGTACTAAGTCCTGAACAAATATCTGCAATTCAAAATATTTTGGGTCCACAAATGACTCAAGAAGTCCAAGAAACACGCCCATTTGAAGGCACAGCAACTCAAAACAAAGCATTTCCTGGTGATTTTCGTGGTTTAAAAGCAATTGATGATTTGATGAAAACTCAAATTGAATCCTTAATCAAAGTAGCTGGTGTTGAAATGCCTTTAGATCTTGAAACTAAAGTAAATCCTGATCAAATCCAGTCAATTGTTACATGGTATAACATGGCATGGCTTGCATTTAATCTAACAATGGCTTATCTTTTTGGTGATGGTATTATGGGTGGTATATCTGTTGCATTAATTTTCTTAACATTTTTTATCCTTCTTCCAATGGCCTTAAAAAAACGTCGTGAGCGTGCAATGAAACAATGGTTAACATCATTTTACTTGGAACATTCCCCTGATTGTTTGCTTCGTGTTCCTAAAGCTATAGAAGCTTATATGGAACTTTCAAATGGATTTGAACGTTTAAAAGAAGATTGTATTCGTAAATATATCACTGATTCACCCAAGGAGACCAAAAAGAGCAAATAAAGTTGTACATCATTTTGAGATCCAACTTGTTGGAAATTTCCAGAAATCTACTTGCAACTTTGCTTTAATCAATAGAAAGATATCCATTGATTCTATCCATTGCTTTAATCCATTGAAATCTTTATTGATTCTTAACGTTTACTTTGATTGTAAATACATCAAATCCATCAAGAGAAAATTACTATTAAATTTGTATAGAATCAAAAAACGTTATAGCTGAGTCAATTTGACCGCCTTTCTATTGGCCTGTCACGTATTTTAATTGAATAAGATTGAAGCTTATACTTGACGTTTGTATATTTTAATGAAATTATGTAAAAAAATATATTGGGGCTAGGTTTGACTATTTGACTGGTGTGTGAAATTGCATCAGTTTTCATTTGATTCACAATGGCAGCGAATAATGTCAAGTACCGTTTAGTAGAAGCTGAAGAAGTGGATCAAGCAGTGATTGTACCATCGAATTCACCAAGTAAAAAGGTTGTAGCAGGTAAAAGCTATTGAATGATGTGATTTTTAATTGATTTAGATGGAAAACCAGCTCAAACTCGTCGTTCGAATGGTGGACGTGGTAAAGGAGGACGTGGTGGCCGTGGTAATGGATTTTATTACAATGGTGTATTCATTCCAAGCAATGATGTAAATGCTACTGCTGATTATGCCAAACAACAAATGTAAAAATTTGAAAAAATTATCATTTTGATGATTGATTTTTGTAGTGAATTTTACTTGAGCCCTGATAATTTGGTCCGTGATACATTTTTACGCCAGCACATGGATATTGATGGATATGTGCCATTAGCTTTTATCGGTTCTTTTCAAGCTGTGTTTTCAGTGCATCAAGATTACCCAACGTTGTTTGCTGCTATGAAAAAGTCGACAGTTGTTGACTTGGATGAAAAGAATGAAAAAGTGCGACCTCTTGTGTGGAAGCAATGGCTATGGCCACAACCTGATGGCACTTTTGGCGTTCCTCGCTACGTTAAAGTAGACGATGAAGCTGCTCCTCAACATTAAGCTTTCCAGTATAAATAATAGATATGCATGTGCATTGTTGTTTGCTTTGTTTATTTCAATTGTTGTTGAGAAAGAATCCATTTTTCACTTGAGCAGGGTAGCACAACATGGTTATAGTTGACTTGATTTCTTTAGGAACGTAGCTTTTAATACTACCCCAAAACGTTCACCACGTTTACGATTGACATTAGCCTCGACACATCGACGCATTGCTTGGCTGTATGTGCTGATAAATGCATCTTGATGTTGAATCCATTGAACCTTGCCGTTCAATTGAGTTTCCACACTGTACAATATGTATTCTTGGACAGTGTTATCATTCTCTTCAGGTACGATGGCTTCTACTTTATTTCGTTCTTGCTCAGGCTTGGCAACTCCATTGTAATATGCAAGATTTGTTTCTTTTCCAGCTTGGACATATTCATTTTGCCTTGCTACAATCTTTTCAAACATTCCCAATAAAGTTTGTTGAATTGTGTCATTGCCATCTAGTACAGTAATTGCTTGAGCCACAGCTTCTAGTGTAGATACACATCCACTTTTTGGTTCTCTTCGTAATGTACCATACAAACTTGAGTTATTGCATGTAATAATAACACGGGGTAATGCTTGCAATACTGAGTTTTCTTGGACTAATTTTTTTGCTTCTTTCCAAGTTCCATCAACTACCACCACTTTCAGCTTTTGTATACATTTTAAATCTTGTAAATCAACAGCATTTGGACCTGGAAATAGTAATACTTGATGGCATTCTGTATCTACTGATGGTAACATTGTTTCTTTGGTAATTTCAAGTGTAAAATTGTTTAAAGAATGATTTAAGAGCGGTACACTCGATAAAGCCTTTCTCTTTGCTTCATTAGGATGCTGAATACAATGAATTTGAAAGCTTGGTGTCATTTTTACGGATGGAATCAAGTCACAGAAGCACACACAAGGTGGACGAGTGCATTTTGAACACACTTCTCTCGACATGCTAAAATGGTTTATTTGTGGTAGCATCCATATTTACCAATAATAGGCATTTAGCACATATTACCACATTTAAAACGACTTGGTAAACTACAGTTTAAAATTATGCCGTATTTAGCAGTTGTTAAAAATGGCATCTTGATATAAATGCTGTAATTGTGGTAAATTTGGCAATTAAATGCATAAATCTGGTGTGAACCATAATTAATCAATTACAATGAGTGATGATGAAGGCCCAATGCCAATGCCAATGCCAGCACCAAAGCGTCGTCGTACGATGGATCCTGCACACGAATTAGCTCTTTTAGATGAGCTACCGAAGGGTGAGATGTATGAAAAGAGCTACATGCATCGAGATGTGGTCTCACACGTTGCTTTTTCGGCCTCAACGCAATTTTTAATCACAGCATCTGCCGATGGCCACGTCAAGTTCTGGAGAAAGATGGTGACTGGAATTGAGTTTGTAAAGCACTACAAAGCTCATCTACAAGCCATTGTCGGACTCGCAGTCTCTCCTGATGGACTCAGGCTTGCAACCACATCTCTTGATGGCACGATCAAGTTTTTTGACATTCTTGGCTTTGACATGGTACACATGATAACACTAGATTTTGTACCTAGTATCTGCTGCTGGGCATATATGAAGGGCCAAATCGTGCCCAAGATTGTTATTGCAGAAAAGGATGCTGCTACTTTACGTATTTATCATGCTGAAGCTACATCCAATGCATTGCTGCATACTCTAGATAAGCTGCACATGGCCCCAGTAACAGTGCTGGGTTATAATCCAGTGCTTAATTGTGTCATTAGTGGTGATAGAAAAGGTATGCTCGAGTATTGGAGCCCAGATACGTATGCAGTGCCAGCCAAAGCAAAAAATGGCATTAGCTTTAAGTTTAAAAGTGAGACAGACCTCTATGAACTCGCCAAAAACAAGACGTATGCCTGCAGCATTGATATAGCAATCAATGGAAAAGACTTTGTGGTGACGGGAGAAGATTGTTGCATTCGTGTATTTCGATGTGCTACTGGTAAACTTCGACGAAAATATGATGAATCTTTGGCTATTTTTGAAGATGCTCAGGCAGCTGGAAGTTTACAGCTTGATGCTATTGACTTTGGACGAAGAGTTGCAGTAGAAAAAGAAGTCATTGCATCACCACAAGTTTCCAATTGTATTTTTGATGAGTCGGGGCATTTTATCTTGTTTCCAACTTTACTTGGGATTAAAATTATCAATATTGAAACAAATAAACTTGCTCGAGTATTGGGAAAGGTTGAAAATACTGAACGATTCATGCATCTATGTTTGTTTCAGGTATGAATCATAAACATATTTTATGATATTTAATATGGTAATAGGGTACACCAAATGTCAATACCCAATTTCAAAAACATGCCAGTACTCAAGCTGCAAAGAAACTTGTCATGAGTGATCCTAAAGCAAAGAATGAAACTGATCCAACAGTATTTACTACTGCATTCAAGAAATCTCGCTTTTATTGCTTTTCGTCTCGAGAACCAGTGGAAGATGATGGCACTGAAGACAGTGGGTATGTTTTCTTTGTGTATTTCAATGTTTTATGGCATTTGTAGACGTGATGTGTTCAATGAAAAACCTACACTTGATGCAGGTCATATTGCTACTGAATCAACATCTTCAAAGCTTGGATCTCGTGCAGTCATTCATACAACAATGGGAGATATTTTCTTGACATTGTATCCCAATGAAACACCTCGTACTGTTGAAAACTTTTGCACACATGCTCGCAATGGGTACTACAATACTCTGAAAGCTCCATTGAACTGTGTGTAGATATTATGATAATTGTCTATTCCATCGTGTGATCAAGAATTTCATGATCCAAACTGGGGATCCTTTGGGTGATGGTACTGGCGGTGAATCGATTTGGGGTGGTGAATTTGAAGATGAATTTAATCGAAATCTTCGTCATGATCGTCCATATACACTCTCGATGGCTAATGTAAGTGTTAAACTTCAGAGTTTAGTTATATAATGTCGAATTGATTAGGCTGGTCCACGTACAAACGGATCTCAGTTCTTCATTACAACAGTACCCACTCCATGGCTTGATAACAAACACACAGTGTTTGGCCGTGTGGAAACTGGCAAAGACACAGTGTCCAATATTGAAAACATCGAAGTGGATGAATATGATAAACCAGTAGAAGACATTCGGATTATCAACATTGATATCTTGTAATAACAAACAGCCTAAATTCCCATTAGCCACAATTTTATGAGTACTTCTTGCATCAGAACTACAACTTGTGCCAAACATTTGGACTTATCCATTGTACTTACACTATTACATCAAATTACTCAATACACAAATACTCGAGAGTTGGGAGTGCATGACGGCGATAAACGTCAATTGATAGGTTGTCAGCTTGATTTTTAATTAATGCTCAATGATGTCAAATATGGACATTCTTGAAGCCTTTGTGCGATGCTAAACAAGTCTTCAGAGTCTAACGCATTTTTTGTAAGAGCAAGTTTTCGCACTTTGGGCATGTCTTTGACTATTGGTCTCAACAAAATGAAAGTTATGTCAAAGTTTTCAAGCATCAAATCTTGTAAAGATGGTAGTGGAATCACTCGCAATATCAAACGCTCGAAATCTTCTGCCTCTTCTTCAAATTCGTAAAGCTTGAGATGAAATTTTGTAAGTCGAGAGTTAGCAATCGAGTGCTTATTGCGTGAAATCATGATAATACTCATACCGTAGCGCCAACGATAAACTAGTAAATGTGTGTGGCAAAGAAATACTGGGCCAACAAAGAGGAAGATTGCTATTAAAAATGGCCACTGAGTCCGAGAAGATTGCAAAAGCGCTTCACCATCAGCATACAAACCATCAATTTTAATGGTTTGAAACGTGGTTTGACGCATCCATTAGATCAAGGCCTGGACTGATGCTTAGTCAAGGCAAACCACATCGTAACTATGAAATCGAAGGGATAATTTTGATAGTGTCATAAGAACAGGCTTTTGAATAAAGCGATGAAAGCAAGCAGCATTGCTCTTAATTTCTATATTCTTGATATTTTTCAGATGGGCTAGGGCTTGTCAAATATTTAACCATGTTTAAATCTTCTTGATTGAACAACAAGTTTAGAGATATGATACGTGTTTGCCATCGGTTAATGCATGTTAAAGCCAAATCAGGCGAAGGCATAGAGTATTGCATTCGATGCACTTTTTCCAATTGTACACCACAGCTTACATGGTAATTGTTCAATGGCATCAAGACAAATTTGATAGTCATCACTTAAAGTATTTGAAAGGTCCACAACTCCATTACGATAATCTGATTTACAAAGAGCATTGATAATTGCCAAGACACCTTGAGCATTAAATGTATTGCACCTCAAGATTTAACGTTTTCATGTGCTTGGTTTCATGTAGTACTTGACTAATTGCAATAGCACCATCAAAACGATGTGGTTGTTAGAAAGACTTAGTTTATCCAAATACATTAAATCAGGGCATAATGCAAAAACACCAACAGATCCAATATGCTTGTAATCCAAACTGATTTCTTTTAAAGTTTTGCAGTGTGAAATAGCCTCAGCAATAACTTTTGCAGTAACAAAAGTAAGATTTTGCATGTCTAGAGTTATTTTCTGGAGTTGTTTGCATTCTGGTAGAACTTTGGTTATAATTTCAACTTCAGTATCCTTAATGTTATTTCCAACGATATAAGGTGAGGCAATACAATTGTACGACAATGAACATCGCCAACGTGATAAAATGTAATTCTAAGCTCTTGAAAGAAAGTCAAACTTGGAAATGCACAAGTCCAGAAATCGTTTGAAGACAATTTTTCTTTTTCTTCGGCATCTAGAGGACTATGTTCAATCATAAAGTTGTGAAACTTGGCATTTTGAAAAGCTGATGCCATGGGCTGAAATTCGGTATATGTACAATTTTAAATTTCAAACCACTTTAGATTTGAAGGATGAGAGTTTTTGTGTTGTAAAAAGTTTGGTTTTATCGCACTGAAAATGTTGCAGTTTGTTAAGGTCTTTGAAGTCATGAGTGCATTAAATAGTATGGCAGAACTTTCACTAGAAAGGGAAACACTTGTGATATAAACAACTGTGACTGGTTGTTCAATAATCCATAAAGCAAATGAACTTGTTGTTTTTGTATCCCATGCAACAACATCATCTTCAAAATACAAGTTAATTTTCGTAACTTTTGACTGTGAGAAAGCGTGGACCAATTCTTTTTGATACATTTCTGGCTCTGATAGATTTAAATCCCAATATATTGTGATTTTAACGTCCTTACACGGTTTAGTCTTAGGATAAGTCAAATCACTTAATGTAATACTAATGGACTCAATTTGATCGGACCATTTTTTCATAGCTGCTTCAATCTCTTGTACATTTTTCAAACCAGTTAATCTTACTTTAGTCGAATTAATCATAGGTAAATTTGGTGGAGTTAACACATTTTCAATTTCAACAAAAGAAAGCAATACAACAACACTTTTAAGAAGGTGGTGTATTGTTTGATCAATTCCATTGTCCGGAAGACGAATAGCTGGTCAAAGATTAAAATCTTGTTCATTTTGTGGTAGCAAAAATCTTCGTTCATGAGCAACTTTGTACAGCTTTAATAACGCTTGTAATGGACTAGATAACATATTTGGAGGAAAAGCATCTAAAAAACCAATATACTCTCAGAGGAATTGATAAAAGTTGATATGAGTTGGAGTATTGGAGGTATCTTAATGACTCAGAAATGCTTTTGCCCAAAGATAAAATCACCTTTAGTTATCTAGTTGAAGCATCTTAATGGCTTAGAAAATCTCTCGGGATAATGGCTCATAGATCTTATATCACTTATCTTTAGTTATCCAGTTTGCTATATTGTGTAGCAAACTAATAGTTTTTTGCATAGTTAGCACTTAGGTGGCGTGGGTTTAGCCAAATCGGTTATTTTTAGAGCGATCTTCGAGCAGTCGTTTCATTCGTCAATTTGATCAGAAGCGCGCAAGTGATCGGATGTTCGGACGGTCCAAAGTGTTGGAAAAGAAATCTTCAGGAGGAAAAGGGGCTCTTGGAGCAAAGAAAGCAACAGGGGATGTATCTCGAAAGGCAGTTCAAGCTATCGGTGTTGATCCTGCGCTTTTACAGGTCATTTTGACTTAAAAATGACTAAGATTGAATGATTTATGTAGATTGGGACGAAAGTTTGGGTTCCTGATAGCAAAGAACTATGGCGAGTGGGTGAAGTGACTGCTTTAGGAGAGAATGGAGTTGTTGATGTATTCGTACCTGAGAGTCTTGAGGAGAAACATCAAGTATGCAAATATTTATAAGATATTGATCTTATTGCTATGTAGCAAGTATTTACGACGGAAATGCTTGGATTTGATCCTTCTCACTTACTTGATCATGCAGACATCGCTCAAATGAATAATATGCATGAAGCTCCGTTACTTAATGTACTTCATCGACGATATCTTAAAGATGCCATTTATACGTTTACGACTGATATTTTGATCTCGGTGAATCCTTATAAACTTATTCCATTATTATACGATGTTACTGGGTTTATGGAGAATTTCAAGTCGCAAATGGATTGTGAATTGAAGAAACCTCATTTGTTTACCATTGCTGAAAAAGCGTATCGAGATATGCGAACAGCTCGCAATGGACAAACTAATCCACAGTCAATTATTGTCAGTGGAGAGAGTGGAGCAGGAAAGACTGAAGCTTCCAAGCATATCATGAAGTATTTAGCTGTAGCAAGTAAACAAGCTGAAGGAAGTACACCAAAACATGATGCTTCGCTACATGAAAAGATTGAAGAATGTGTTTTGCTGTCAAATCATGTCTTGGAATCATTTGGCAACGCTAAAGTATGTACTTGCATTGGCTTATTGATTAATATTGAATTGTAGACATCGCGCAATGATAATAGCAGTCGGTTTGGGAAATATATTCAAATCATTTATAACAGTGAAGGCCGTAT